>WJEZ01000003.1:0-124661 GCA_009869925.1 Thalassaphorura encarpata
CTCTATGTCCAGATTTCCAAGATTTCCAAACCTTTGAAGAATAGCTGGCGGATGTGGATGTCGTGGATTAATATACTGGAAATATTGATAGCGCCTTTGTCGACCAGTCCTGTGTCCACGAGCTTGGACAGCTCCCGCGATAGGAGGATCTGCGGATGGAGCGGCTAGCAATGGGTGAGTCACGCGAAGTCCTAGCAAAAATAGTTTCATTTTAATCAATTTGAAAATGCTGCAAACTATTTCTAGATGAAGATTTGTTAAAACTTACCACTGGAATGCTCGCTGATAAGCGGGTCATCAAAGAGACCCATGTTAAAATTGTAGCTTGTGTTATTAGTAAAGAAAATCGGAGCATTCTCCGGTTCCCCACCATATTGGACCATTAGCATCTCATCATCTCGGTCCATTGCGGGAAATCGAATGAAACCCTCCTCCATAAATCCTTGTTCATTTTCGTCAAAATTTGACCCACCATCCTCGTCTTCGTCTTCATCCTCATCTTCTTCAGATTCAATTTCTATTTCCGGTTCATCAGCCAGCGATGATGTGTCTGTATCGCTTGTTTCGTTATGGTCATGATCATCATAGTCTTCGTGATGTCTTAGGCCTTCTCCAGCGTCAGTGTCCATTCGACTAGTTTGGTTATCACCAATGAGTGCCTCAGCCAAAATTTGATCATCGGTTCTTTGGCTGGATTCCCTAAATATTGTGTAATTTATGGTTTAAAATTGTTTATTTATTTAAAAAGTTTGAGTAAAGTACCGGTCAAGTAGCTGATCCATAATCTCTTCCAAGGCACCTTCATCTCCTTCTTCAGTGGCATCATGCTCTTCGTGCCCCTGAGTGTGACTCTCTGACGTTGGATCCAAACTCTCAGCAGTACCAGAAATATCATGCTCAGTATTATCGGCATCTTCCACTGTCTCTTCACCTTGGGCATGTGTGCCTTCCGAATTACTTGTACCACCTAATAAAAATCAAACGTTCTAAATGTACCAAACTTATATTTACCATTGCACTAATACTCAAAGCTTAACAAACCTGTTTGAGTTATGTTTACAGAATCTTGTTGATTTATTCCTGATTTTGGAGGTTTTGGAGTATTACCAGCTGGTTGATTAACAATTCGAGTAATTAAATCAAGAGTTTTCAAAACGGCGTTAGTTGTGCCAGCCAAATATCGACTCGTGAGGTCCAAATGGAGTGGAATCCGAGTTAAATCAACCACTAGATTCTTTTTGATCAATAATTTAACCACGGAATTCATGCTGTCAAATGAAATAATGCAAAGTCAGAACTTTTGTCTAGACTCATTAATTAGGAAATACATTATATTTATGCTCATTCCTTACCAAAAAAGTGGCGTTCTAAGAGCGGTAACCATCTGAGTCAAAGGAGCGGACGGACATGATTCAATCATATGAGTGATAAGATTAGCTAAACATTGAATTCGGCAATGTTTATCAATCCCCTCTTTTAAAGACACGGCTCGTTGTAAGGCAGCTTTCACCTGATTTTATTAAAAACCGTGAGATTATGATTAAAAACAATATAATTAGAAAATCGTAACCTCTGAGACAATGATTGCCTGTGCTTCTGGCAAGTGATTACACCCAGCCATTGCAGCTAGGAGATCTTTAACCAGATTGTGACAATCCACTTGCCCTGCATATTGATTAGAAGGGAGCATGTGATCCAACAAAAATGCCAAAGCAGTACAATCCTGGAAAAATATAAATCGTTAAATTACGTCGTTTACTCTTGACTTAACCTATTGCTTGTCTTTTTTTACTTCTGGTATATCAGGATGGGTTCCTCCCTGGAAACAGTATTCAGCAATGATTTTGCACGAATATGAATAAGAATGGACAGACTCAGCAAGGAGTTGAAATATCGCGTATCTAGGGACAAGACGTTGTCGTTTCTGTGCCTCATTTTCAATATCCTTTGCAGATTTAGTAGAACTGGTATCCATCTAAACAGTCATGAAAAGTAATTAAGTTAATGAGTTAATGGCAGGCGCCGAATAATGAAAAGTAATATAACTTACAGGAACCTCATCATTGGGTTGAAGAAGAGCTCGAAGGAGTTGATGAATGACATCTTGAGCTGCGGGTCCCATAAAAGTTTTGAAATTTTCGGGTTTACATGGCATTGGTTTCACGATCAAACGCATATCTTCCTCAGCTAAAAAAGTAGGGTAGTCAATATGAGTACATTTTCCATGAAATGTGAAAATTTTAAACAGCTTCACTTACAATGCAGACCTCTTCGAGTAACAAAATTGATGTCCACACGAAGGATATCTTTTGCAACTTCCACAAATAACGATGGAGAACGACATGCAACAGGAGCTAAAACCCTGAGTAGATAATGGAGTTCCTTACAAGTAGAGGCGCTCGTTGAAATAGCTTTTCCACGAATCATCTTTTCAAAACAAGAAATTAATTAAACTGTCCAAGTTAAAACCTAGCAACAGCAACTAGTTACTTACTTTTTCAATAGCATATCTAAGACAAGCAGGGTCTTCTAAAACATGACGAATGATAAGATTAGCAAGGGGTAAGAATCCTTGAAACCCAGATGCCACAGTCAATTTTACTAGTGCCTGGACCCCACCGAACTGAGCAAAAGTCACGGCAACTGTATGATCCCTTGTCACACGCAGACAAAGACGCATCAATGCATGGAGTGCGTCCGGATTCACAGGTTTGTCCATGAATCCAACTGAGGAACTGGAAATATATTTAGACAAAATATAAATTTCCTGCTCCTAGCTAAAGATCTCGCTAAATATTTTACCTTATTAAGCTCAAAAGCTGTTTTTCATTTAGTCCCTTGAGAAGGCTGATCTTTTTCTTTGGATCTTCAGCCGTTGAATTCTCTTGAGTGTCCATTTTTTCCGACTTGGTCGTATGTTTACCTCCACGAACGTTAACAACTTTTTCATTCTCTACTTTATTGAGTACCTTTGTTTCTCCACCAGGCAAGTTATTATCGGTGTCTGACGTTTCACCGTTCATGTCAACATTATTAGTCGACTGACTCGTAGAACTCGAAGCGGATTTTGAGTCATCTTTTTTTGCTGGCTTCAGCCAAAGAGCGATAGGACGCCGGTTGCTCGTTTCTTCGTTTAATTGTATCATTCCACTAAAGTTTATCACATAACGACGTCTTCCAGCCATGATTCGGAGTGAGCTTTCTCCGTCCCAAAAGGCTTTATCGATGTTATTGTTATTCGCCGTAGAATAAGCACACCATTTCCCAGAGTTTATATCAAACCATTTCCACAAATGATCAGTTTCCTAGAAAATGAAAATTCATACCCTATTACTTACAAAAGACACATGAATCAAAACGAACAGGGTAATCAAATGAGGTTGGAATAATGAGTTTAAATAACAAAAGCTATTTTTAAAGAATTTACCTCAGCTAATTGCGCACGTCTTCTAGTGGCAATTGCGGATTTTTCATACAAATCTATCATCAATACAAGCGGGGCGAGCCATTTAGGCGTAACTCGTTCATGATCCGGGAAATCCTTATATGCTTTCTGCAGCATTTCCAAAAGGTGAATAGCTGGGTCGATAATGTTCCATTTTTCCAATAGGTAAGCGCACATTGTTTTCAGTTCCTTTGAAAATATCAATATGCAATAATAGTAAAATTCCTACTGACTCGATCATTTTGCTCTATTGATAAAAAATAGTACCTCAAACATCAAACTAAAAAGATGGACGCGGATAGACAGTATATCTGACGGTCTACCTTCACAAAAGTCCATTGGACAAAGAGGTCGTTTAACTTTCTGTATGAGTTCTAGAAGTGCAGCTAAAATCTGAAATGCGAAAAAAAAAATACTCAATAATTAACTGTGCCAACCTCTGACTAAACAAAATGACTTACTTGTTCAACCAAGGTATTCAAAATCTTTCCCATCCATTCCACACCACTTCTTTGGCCAATGGCAACAAGAAGTTCACCAATTCTAAACACACACTCAGGTAGTTGATCCACTACAGTGAGACTTTGTGGAAGAATAGTTTCAGTAAACGCATTTATCTCGTCTGCTGTTAATGTCTCTTGGGGTTTCTGAAAAATTGACACAGACTTAATTAATATCGATAGAATTTATTGTGAGAAAACTTAGACTCAAATTACAAAGCTCCTGTTCGCATTACTTAATTAATAGATTAGCATTAGCATATATTTCAACAAGCTTACCCCTGACCGTTTCTCTGCTGCAACTTTAGCTCCTACTATATTACTGATTTTCAAAGAATGATCACCCAATGACAGTGCCAGAGCTCTTAACATCTGGTCGTCATCAACATACTCCCAGTCCATGTTGTTCTGAATAAAGTTAAAGCGAAAAAATTATTTCTATGAGCACAGCTTAGGAAACATGCGAGAAAAGTAACAGCATAATGGCATACAATCAATGCAAAATATGACTACTTTGAAAGCTAATTACTAATTAGACTGCTCTAATAAAATTTGGCTTAAAATTTCTGACTGGCTTTAGAGGTTACGTCATTGGAATTTTTGATAGCATAAAATTGAACTTACAAGTGATCTACGATTAGTAGGCAAAGCTGCAGGAATTGTGACTTCCGCTCTAGGAGTAGTTCTGCTCCCAGTCCCAGTCTCACGAGCATTGTTCAACAAATAATCTGTAGCATGAAGGAGTGAGTTCGTCGAAATCAGAGCCTCAATGCACATTTCGAGTGGAAATCCCATGTCTGCAAGCTGTTGGAGCTGAGTATAGTCTACTCCTACTGCTTCCGCTGCTGCCATGGCTCCTTCTATGGCGCTCGCCGTAGGCAAGTTTTCTGAGCGCGTTGCATTCGCGACAGTCGCAGCATGAGCACTGGATGTATTTCCAGCTGCAGTTGGATTACCATTATTTTGATCTTCATTACGTGGAGGAGGCTCCGCAGTTCCACCTTCGCTGCTCTGTTGAGGAGTCTCATCAGCTGCCATGGGTGTTGTCGCCCTTCCACCTTCACCACCCCCTGCCTCTATACTTGTGTTTTCTGTTACTGTAATGGGTCCTCCTGCTCCAGGAATCTCGATAGGAACTGGGCCTGGAGTAGAAACTGCCTCTTCTTGGGGAGGAACTAGAGACATCGGAACAGTATCTTCCTGCTCACCTGGTGCCAGAAGCTCGTTCTCAAAAGGGTCAGCTGGAGGAGGCGTATCTAGTTGTGGAGATCTTGGACCTCCTGAACTTGACGCTGTTGGCACAAACAGTGGATCGCGAGGAATTTGAGTCCTGCTAGAATGTCCACTTGTAGAAGTCGTCAAATATTTATCTTCCTCCAATTTAGCCGAAGCAGTCCTCTATAGGAAGAGAAACGGATTAAATCCACACTCAGACAGCTGCTAAAAAGACTTAACAGAATATGAAAGGGCCACAAACCTCTTCCACATCTTTATGACGGATAATGTGACCCAGAATTGTCAACATCGATTCCGCCGCTCTAGTTCCAATCTGTTTTAACGAGGTACGATTCCACAAGTGCATCATTGCTTGGAAGGATAGCTAAATAATGCGGACATGAGTATTATTAGAGCAAGATTTATTTTGTATCCTACTGAAAGCTATAGAAGCCACCCCTTACCTTATGAGCATATGTGAGGAAATGGCCACTATCAAAGAGGCTCATTTGTTTGATAGCGGTTTTGACGGGATACGTATGCGGGCTTTCTAAAACTGTTTTCGGGTTACAAATTTTCTCGACTAGAGTCAGAAAGCAATCCAGGAGTTCCACCTGCTGATCACTGAGTTCAGCATTTTCCTTATTATCTTCTCTCGACTCATTGCAAATTGTCGAATAGAATAAACTGGTAGTGAATAATGAAATTATAAATTATCCTGAGCATTGACTAAAAAAATTTTTATTTTCACGTTCACTTACTCAAATAAAGCCTCTAATCCGTTTGAGTTGGCGAATTTCCTCAGCATGAGGTGATAAGAACACTTTTTATCATCAAAAAGTAAAGGTCCAGCGAATCCTACCGCGCAAATGCTAAATGTCAGTCTTGGAACCGGCGAATTCGGTCTGGGTTGCCATTTCAATCCATCTATTAAAAGTTCTGCTAGTAATTTAGCCACAGCTGATGATCCAGGAGTTGCGAATCCAGGAACCGCTGGCATTTGGTGATGTCCTCTACGTTGGCGTATTGGAGATCCAACACAAAGCTAAAGCAAAAGCACCCATAAATTATAAGCTAACACTCTTACCAACATGAATCTGATAAGAATTTCTTTTCCAACTTACCTTGACAAGAAGTCCGAAAAGTTCTGCCAAAGCTCTCCCTAAACGCGAAGAAGCACTCAAGATAGGTTTGAGTAGTTTTGAATAACTCTGTAGAATTGCTGGGCTAACACCTTTATCGCTCTTTTGATTGCTTCCGCTAGTTTGAGTTGCGGAACTGACTAACGTCGTACTATTATCTTGAGCTCCTCCATTTGAAGACGACGCATTAGAATCGTTATCCACTTCCATTACATCAGTTGAAATTACAGAAGTAGAACTGGATGCTTGCGACGCTCCTTTAATGCTCACTTCCGCGGGTTCAGCCTATCGTAAAAACATGAGATTAAAATATGAACAACTTGATCCATCCTTTTTAATTTGTCGAAGCATTATACTTACTTTAGTCACTCTAGGTATAAGGCGATCAAGGTCTTCACGACCAAATTCATTTGGTCCAGGTTGATATTCACCAGTACAGAAGGCTAGGAGGACAGTGCTCTCCCATACCAAATTCAAATACAATTGTGATAAGCTCTTTAAAACTCGAATTCCTTGGGGAGATCCCCAGTTTGTAACCGACATTGCGCGGATATCGCTCTATTTATTAACATGTTATGGTTAGTGCTCTGACTTCAAAAATTTAATTTAACTTTAATTTCTGTTAACGAACCTGGCCTGTACGGCAGACATGGACGAACATCATGATGTAGGCATGTGCTGAAGTAATGGCATTTAGGATTGGAGTATCTACTGGATTCCCAATCGATTCCAGGCAAACATCAGCCTGAGCCAGTTCCCTCAATAAAACACTACTTCCAACACCGTCGACAGGAGAATTGAGTACTTCTAATTTCGCCAAAACTTTTTCCAAACTAGTCATACCCTCCTGCAATACTTTGGCCTCATGAGCCAAGTTCTATTTGGAAATTAAAAAAGCATGTAAGAAAGGACTAGTTCTCAACTTCTTCATAAGAAACTTAATACGAATATGATTTAATCTACGTACAAGAATTGATTTGCAGACTGAAGCTACCGCCATGCAAGCCTGTGAGTTAGGAAAGTCAATCGGAAGATTTGGTAACGCAAGGACATCCATTAATGGCTCAAGTCCATTCTGCGTTACAAATTCTCGACAATGGTCATCAGTTGAATTGTTACTTAGAATCGCATCGATAAATTTCATCTAAAAAATTAAAATAGTCACGCTTAGCACTATGCTCCCATTATTAAGTATCATATCTCCTTCAGAATTAAAATAAAACACTTACCACATTACAAACATAATCAACCAGAGGGACTGGTGCCTTCTCTTCATTGTTCACAACAATAGTAGACATGTAAGACGCAGTTGGTGGAATTGGATCCTCACCGCCATCCTCTGGCGCAATTCTGGGTACGGCATTATGAGAAGCGGCTGAAGCTTCCTCCTCGTCTTCATCATCATCATCACTACTGCCTCCCTCGGACGTTCCGTTCCGATTAGTTGTGCTATTGATGGGGACAACCGTAGGTTTTGCTTGTGGTTTCCACCAACATGAGTATTTTGGATCTCGACCCATTTTACACAATTCTTGTAAAAGCTATCAAAAGCCAAATTTCAAACCATAGATTCCCTTGTGTCATGACAAAAAATAAAAACTGCTAGAATATTTGACCTACCTTAACCATTGCAATAGTTGCTCCCGTCTTCAAATGGGGCTGATGTCTCATCAATTCATCCATTGCGTTTCCAAGATTTGAGGCTGTATCCCCAAACGTCTCCGCTGTCCGACGTCGTCGCATTGAAGACAAGTATTCAGGTGATATGAGTACTTTAAATATACGTGTGAACGGATCGCACCGAACAAAGGAAGTAAGTCCTGGAGCGTTTAAACAAAGTGCAGAAAATACGTTTGGCAGCGAAGCAATCACTTCTCTTGTGGCAGGGACCTAGAGCAAACGCGAAATATTTCTTTCAAGAAATGTCTTAGCACTTATAATTAGCACAGTTAAAAATGAACTTACATCTTTGACAAGCAAGGCTTCTTGAACAACATCGGTAACTCCTAAGAGTTGGAGAACGCAAAGAATTGAGGGTTCTTGAAATACAGTGACCGTTACTATGTCTGTCGCCAAGAGGAATAAGGACGCCCCGTAGTATTCAGCGTTACTAATAATGTGTTTCAAGAAGGTTGGAAACGGTGTTTCTATCAAATGGCGAATCCCATCAGAAAACGCTGGATCTTGAATTACTTTCTTCAAAAAATTTAACATCGATTTCAATAGAGCGGCTCGTTGTGGGAGACAAGTAATAGGACCTCCAGCAACTTTCAGAGTATTTCCATTAGCTGTAGCAACTGCACTGGATGGACTACTGGGAAGGACTCCGTCCTGATATTATGACAAGCCACAATTATTAGTACCAAACCAAAATACCAAACATAGAACTGGAGGCAATATTTCACATTTTACGCCGGACAATTTACCTGTAAACTATTTGAATCAGTGTCCATCACGACTTCTGGAGTAGTAGGTGGTGGTTCTAAAACAGTTTCACTGATATCTTCAGTCACTTCGCTCGCAGTTTCACTCGCGTCCGTTCGCGGAGGATACGCACCGAGTCTGGAGCTAGCGTTTGTAACGTCAGGTCCAATTTCAAACGGTTGTTCTTTACGACATTGGGTTATCTCCACCTAGCAAGGCAAAAAAGTGCATAATTAAGTAAACAGACCATGAAGTGTCTGACTTCTAAGAAGTGGAGGTGCAGGGAATAAATCCTTACCTGCAGGCGGGTAAGAAAGATGCCAAGACCATCTTGTATATGGAATGATTGCATGTCCATGTTTGTTATGAGATCAATAACTCGAACTGCTCTTGTCACAAACTGAACATAAAAAACAAGCAAACATTAATAAAGCTCTTTGAATTTAAAATAGTCACGAGTGACATTTCAAATTCCGATTTACCGTAATATGCTCAACTTCAGAACTTTTCCAATTTATCACTCTCAGAAGACTTTCCATCATACCACAACTCACCAAAGCTTCACCGCCAGGCTCAAAGCTTGACAAATGGTAGACAAAACTAAAGAGAGCTGTAGCCAAATGAAAAGGATAGATTCTTTTCAGAGAGTCAGACTGCGGACTCCCATCTTCTGGTAACAATAATGCCGTAATGCATGTCCGGACCATCTTGGGTAAAAACCCATGAAATGAGTTGGCTCCAGTTATTTCAATGATGCTGCTGAAAATATACACGTGAGTGACTAACATCTATTTATCTACTACTACAATAGTATTGAATTTTGTGCTTGCTGACATTCAATATTAATTTAACAAAAGTGGAAAAATCATGCACGTACTTTGGGAAATTTTGGCCTCTGTCTAAATGAATGATAGCTGTTAAACAACGAAGAGCAGTTGCCTTTGTATTATCCAGCCTCGGGTCCTCGCATCCAACAAGTTCAACCAATTCCTCCAATAAGCCAGTGTAGAGAAGTTGATGCATGTTGTCTTGAACAGCGTTTGCGTAAACAAGTACAGACAGCGCTTGTAAACGTAACTGGACTAGCATTACACGACGGTAATATGTGGTAAAATTCTTTGCCAGTCTCAAACGCGTAAAAAGGAGCATCTAACAAGCAAGAAAAATCATCTATGAATCAAGAGGCGAGGAGAAATAGTATTGTTTAGTGGAAGTAAAATACTGACCTGTTTATCAGTTGGTATTTTGTATTTCTCACATAAGTTATCCATCAAAACTGGGGTTGGGCATTCGAGACGATCTACACTGTCGATATGAATGATGGTCAAAACTTCAGATGGTTTAGCCTTAGACCCACCGCCTGGTATATCTGTTTTAGGCGGGCTTGTAAACTCCAAATGAACAGTAGTTGCATTATCCGGGTAGTCCTTTAATTTAGAAAATAAATTGCTATAAAATAAATCAGCTGAGAAAAGTGTAACACCAGACAATAATTCAAGAACCCAGCTTACAGTGATCAATTTATCCAAGCAGCAATCTGCGATTCCGAAGCCCGCATCTTTTCCACCCCAACTCTATAAAATCATTAAATAAAACCACTTGAAATCCAATGAGGAAATAGAGTTGAGTCCTTGTTAGAGCTAATCTTACCTCAGCTAAGTACGTAAGCCGCTCAAGGAGAGCATCCTTTTTCTCACCAAGAAGCCGACTTAGAAAATTACTTCTCTTACTGAACATGTAAACCAAGTTCAACACATCTAAAACCAATTCTGGTAGTTCAGACGCCAATAAGGTAGTCAAATGTTCCATGGAATTATACAAGTGCCGGGAAAATGAGTGTTCAATTAGCATGGTTGTAAATCGAAGAACCAAAGTGAGGCAATTCAATTTGTCCCTGTTCGTCTATAATAAACAAGAAACAATAGGTCATGAGTGAGAAATGTCAATTAATTGGTGACGTCGCGATTAGGTTTTTCTATTATATTTTCTAAAATTTTGAATAATTTTAATACTAAGCGAGACTATAAAGATCAATATTTTGATTTGATAGAGAAACTCTATTTATTTTATCCAAAATGTACAAACCGTTCAAGCCCAAAAAACAAAACTAGGCTAGGTGAAATGAAAATGAATGAGACAGCAACTTACAACTTGATATTCATCAGTATCGCATCGAAGAAGCCAAGTGTTTGGTGTTTGTTTTTCACAAGCTTCCTCCAAGACTGCGTCAAACATGTCCAGGACATCAATCCAGTGGTATAGTTCACATTTACCATATGTCCAAGTAGGGACTTTTTCCAAAACAAAACACATTTCTCTGTAATCCCGACATCCCTTCAATTTATCAATCAGAATTTTGCAATCCGGAGGCTGTAAAGAAATATTAATGGAATCAATTGTCGGATCAGGAAGTAATGTTACTCAGCGTATTTTAACTGTCCACTTATCCTCAAATTATTTTAAAATACTGCTCTAACTTCAATTATTGAAGCCTGGAGAAAACAGATATATAGAAAATATATGGTCAGCGAACGAACTGAAACTAATATTACTATTACTAGAACATATTAGATATATTAAATAGTTGTTACTCCATCTTCATGATTGTCATTTTGTCAAAAAACAATAGTATTGCTTATTATCATTATCAATTAGCGTTTGAAAATTATTTAATCAATGAACGAGGAATTTGATCAGTTCAGCTTCTCGAGTCTCTCTTATCGAGTGGACAGTTCTCATATATCAAGGAGGAAAACAATCTTTACATCCTCGTGCCCAATTAATTTATTGTACACATTCTTTATAACCTTGCTTGTCCAATTCGCTGCTTACCAAGCTTATTTGGGTAAATTGTACTAAAAAAGAAATGAACATATAAACTTACCACTTCCGTGCTACTCCGTTTTGCTTTATTACGGTCAATCTTCATGATGTTTTATGTCCACATCCTACAAACTTCTAGGAAGAAAATCAGTTTCGCCTCCAGAGGCTCGCTCTGGAGTAACTTCCAACTCCTTCTCGGATCCTTCTTCAATCACGTACACTGAAATAGTTACAACCAGTTTTACTGTTAGTGGTTGTAACTGGAATTTTCGGTTATAAGCAAGGATTGCTTTACAAATATAAGATTAATTTCAAGCGGTCAAGATTGTTTGACTGGAGATTAAAACTATGCACAATGTACGCTTTCTTTCAACCACTTTGAAGATATATTTAGCAATATACAATATGACGAACAATATGTATACCACTTTATAGATATATCATTGGAAACGTTAACTTCCGAGTGCAAAATCTAGCCCTGATGCATGATTGCTTAGTATCCAAATCTTCGAATTACAAAGAGATTTGAGATTATCTCATTTTAGATATTTTTAAGACACATGGTCTTAATTCATCTAATGTAAGACCTAACGGATTGTCAACTTTAGTAACCTCCAAGTACTACTCAGTAAAGGAAACAATGAATTCCATTTGAATCTCTTACATGAAAAAATCACTAAATTCGCACGGACAGATCAAAAATATTTTGCAACTCAAAGACTGACTTGTCTACTACACTATTTCTATACGTACAATGTATGTTAGACCGCTCATTTCACCTTGTTGGATGGATGGAGGGACACTATATAAAAGACTATACGAGAAAATGTACAGTTGGGCAGGCCATGCCTGAATGCCTTAGTATCCCATCTGAGCCCGACTTGGGGACCTCTATGGGTTGCTCTAATCCATCATATGGATAATTTGGAACTCGCAAATTCCATTTCATCACGCTAGATACTCCAGCAACTTCCAGGTTTCTTTCACCTCATCATCTTTATCATCTACCTCATCTCTGATCTTAACCTTATTAATTAGTAGTATTATTACTACAAGACCAAAATGATATTCAGAGCCTTCACGAATCGTGTGTTACTTAAACTTCAAAACGGATTAATTCTCGGATATGCAAATTAGAGTTGAAAGCTCTAATAAAAATTTCAAATTTTCTAAATCAACTTGACTTTGACTTCTATTAAATTTTGAATTATACTAATAACATAGCTACAGCTTATGCTACGCAACACAGGCAGGGAAGCTACAAGTTGAGCAACAAGTATGAACTAAAATTCGGAAAGAATATTGAGTATTAAAGAATCGTTTTCAGCCAGTTCAGGACTTGGAGCTTGCCAATTTTTACAGAAAAGTCTGCAATTCTCGTCATACCAATTCCACACTTTTCTTCTTCATTAAAACTCCTAGATAGCATTTATGGATTTTAATAAATGGTTTTCCTTTGTCTATGGCCTCCTTGCCTTGCCTTGCAAATGTACAGTTAGAAATTATTTTCAGAATTGATTCAGTCCAATTTCTAGTCCTGTTCCTAACCTAATTTTAACACATTATACAGCTCTAAATGGTAGGTGTCTTACTCAGCCAAATTCTGACAGGGGTCATTATATCAGGGTCAAAAGTAACAAGTATCTTTAACCTTAAACTTATACGTATAGATGTTAACTCCTTAACGGCAAATGACACGTAGTGTACGATAGGTGGTTACGATACAATGAATAATAAACCTCAACCAGAAAATAACAAAAATCAAGTCAATTACATCGTCATGCTAAGGAATTCTAACTGGGTAGCATTTTATAGACAGGCAGGGCCTATGGAGAACTAGTAAGTAATTAAAATAACCAAAAAACTTTGAATAGAAAAGCATTAAATGTCAACTAAATAGGCCTGAAGGTCTTTAAGAACTCTTGTTTTGGGTGGGGTTCCAAATTCACAGTGGACAATTTGTACGAAATTAAAACTATAGAAACGTACCAAGACCAACTTAAGGTTACTGTAATTGTAGTTCTCACTTTTGATTTTACGATTAAATAGCTTTTTTCTCCTTTCCTTACACTCATTATTCAAGATCTCTTTCGGTACACTCATTCTTAGCAATGTAATGTCCAGAAAGAAAAACTGAAAATTCCTGGACGGATTGTAGAATGAGAAACGGATTGTAGACAAATCCTTCCAGAACGAGAAAAAGCCAATTGGAACATTATTTTCTATTGAATTTGGTATTCAGATTCAGAAAGCATTGCAAACCACATATTTCCAGCCAGGAATTAGCATTGAGCAATGGACCAATTTAGAGTAGGTTACGTTATGTAGAAGAGATTAATCTGTTAACCCATGGAAATGGCTAAAAATTCTGTAGCCCACCAGCTCATATTACAGTGCTAGCAGATAGTTCGATAATCCGAACAAATAACTTGCCAACTGTGTTAATCGAATAAAAATTGGAATCTGGAAGCAAAGCGAAACGAAATCCTAAGACCAGACTAATTCGGATCATTATAGAGTTCATGAAATCCTAATTGCCAAGATTATGAAAAAATTGGACCTAGTAGGTCTAAATTTTTCTTAGTTTTGTTATAAATCTAGTAAAGATAATGAGTGAGTGTAAATTGGAATGCTTACAGTTAATCTTCGGGTCAGGTGTCCAATTAAATGATGTGTGAATGGAACCAAATAAAGTATAAAGTACTGACCTTCGAGCGAGTCGTTTTTGGGTCCAAGACAAGGAGTTGGGGAGATAGGAAGATTCAATGGAATACGACGACTTGAGTTCACAACACGAAAGAAGAAAATAGTGCGATCTCAACTTGGCTCATCACATACAACATACACAGTTCGCCTTTTTCCGACTCAAATTCGTTTCTCCGTCCTCATGCGACCAAATGACTGTCAATTCTCTACGCTAGCTCCTCGCTATTCCTATACCATCATGACATGAGTTGATGGCATTGTACTCCAAATACATTCAATTCATCCCCTTCTTTCATCAAACACAAACCAACACTCAATAGGTGGACCTACTCATTCTTTCTCCCATTAAAAAATACCAAAAATTCTCAAAACAAAAACTACTACCGGGTAGATAGACGACAACTTAAAAATCCAAAACGTTTCAGATAAGATGAAAAGGTTCACACGAAACAAAATGTCCTTCAAACTGCAATTTATCAAGAAATTTACTATCCTAGTACTTTGTATCGACATCAGCAAGTTTCACAGGAAGACAAGATTTACGAATTTGATACTAATGACAAAAATAGTATTCTTGTCTTGTTCGATGCAGATAAAAATTTGTTGACAATGCATCCTCAAAATTTTCCATTCTACACAAACTGTCTCGTTAGCACTTTTGCAAATCCAGCTTGCTCTTAGCTTTGCAGCAAAATTTAAGATTTATGATTTAATTCGGATTGAGTATAAAATTCTTAATTCTGTACTAACATGCAAAATTAGTAGTGGATAGGCAGGCAAACGCTATCAAATACAGGATGCAACACTGTCCTCGTACTTTTTGAAACCTCATCAAGATTACAAGAAAGTTAAACTGAAATGCATATATCTATATGTATCTATAAGAAAAAGTCGAACATATTGGCCAACAACTATTAAATCCTTTACCAACAGTCTGGATTCTCACAAGATCACGACGAACAGCTCACAGCTGGCCTTAAAGTTTTTAGTGTGCAAATTTGCGACTATCTTGTCTGATTTTTTATGCTCTAATCAGCAAGTACAATAAATAAATATGCGAGTACTAGTCCTTTCAAAGAAGTAGTTATCTTATCTAGTCCAGACTCACCGGAAAGAACGTACCAAGTTCTTATCAATTAAAAAATTGGTCTATTGGTCTATCCAATTTCAAATTCTCCCTAGGTGGATAAATTAGTAAATGTTTTATTTTTAAATATTGTCAATTCTAACGTTCACTTTACAGATTAGTGATAAGTCACTCTGAGGACAAAAAACTAGTGACGGAACACTAGTGCGGGACAATACAGTAGCCGTACTACGTGTACTTTATCATAACGTAATAACAAAACAGCAAAACATGTCTTAAATAATGTCGTTCGCTCAAATCGAATTCTAACGAAAGCGAAAACAAACTGAAGCTAAACAAAAATAATTCTTAAGAATTCACTTCTATACTTACACGTCCAATTGTTTATGGTAAACCCTATCGCCAGTCCTGTCTACTTTAACTATAAAACTAAAACTCAACTACAGCTCATTAATTTAAGTTCTCATGTTGGAAATGTAAAGGCATGGTTTAACGGATTTCTGGCCTGCTGAAGTTGAATTCACTAATTTGTCAATATTTCTATATCGTATCTTGACCGACCATTATTATAATTCTAGTGTATATATTGATACACCATTTGTTTTCAAGTCAAATGCCTTTGCCTTCATTCCAGTGCAGCCTCAGAACAAAAAAATTGTTCTCTCCCCGAGGACAGATTTATTGTCTCACAGCTTACATCTTAGCTTGGACCTCAGTTTCATGTTACTCTTAATAGATACTTATACTATTAGAGTTCTTGTTTTAATTTTACTGGTCTGACTAGGTAAATTATGATTGTCAAGTCTGTTAAGAGAGTTGACTTTACTACTCCCATAAATTTCAAAGATTCAAATTCAGCAGTTTTATCCGTCCTCTCCGCTCATACTCGTACGCTACTGAGTTAAGACGCAATATGCAACAGGACACACAATGCAAGTGGTCGAATTAGCATGAGTAGGAAGGAATCGGTAAGAATGTAAACTATAGGATTCGTTGGTTAAACGACAACGCAATATGGAAATAGAAATGCCTAGTTAGAATAGAACTAGCTTCATTCCTGACATGAATAATTATAAAAACCTTCCTTACTTATTTGAATCTTACTGTGTTCTGACTCCCGGATCGACTGAAAATCCAGAAGCAGATGGTACTACTCACTAGAGGCAAGAGTTAACAAAATTGTGATTTTTATTCACATGAGTGTGTAAATGAAGATTTTAGTCTAATGAATAAGATTAGAATCATAAACGGGAGCAACTATTTACTGAACTGACCGTTATTATTATGTTAGCATCATGGAATATATAAAGTAGAGCATGCCTGTGCTTGGACCCGAACATGGGGTCAGGACCTTATGGTGAATGTATCAGAACGAAACGAAATAGTTCAATTTCGATTTGTTCTCTTAAATATTAATTCACCTGAATCGGATATTCTCACTCCAATGCACCTACAAACTAAAACTTAAAAGAGTCGTGTAGCGTATAGGAAAAAGCCGGTAGGAGCCGGAGTGGACTAGGACGCCATGTTGGAAATTATTAAAATTGAAGAAACTCACCTCTTTGATCAGTTGTCTTTAATGATGAAAGTAGTTGAATTGAAGAGAAAACAACGAAAATATTAAAAAGAACTCAAGTCAATGTCAAAATCACTGTTTAGTCCAATTAACACAGAAACTGGACAAGCAGGCCACGCAGCAACAGCAAGAGGAGAGGAGAGCACGCCAGCATCCACCAAGTGTTAAACGCAGAATGAGGGTTGCTGAAGAAGAAAGGAGACGGCGGAGGGAAGAACGGCCTGAGAGAAGAAAGGAATTGGCGGGTTACAACAACACTTTCCGTGTCTTTCCACTATTGGCCAAATACAAAATGAATGAACGCGCTTCTAAGTTAATTCTTTATCACCCCAATCAAAAATTTAATTTAATACTAATATGAAGAATCTTATTTCCTTCAAAAAATTAAACTTCTATTTTGGTACAAATAATTAGTTTTGCGCTTTTGAACCCAACGATGGCTTTATGATATATTTTTGTAAATGCTCAAATTCAATTACAACACATAAAGGACACAATTATGAATACACTTTTTATTATTTCCGAATCGATTTTTCCGAATTGCAATTCTTGTCTTAATTCTTACACTGTCATTTTTCCCCAAGCTTACCAATTGAACGGAATTTAGCTTTAATCTCTTATTTTCATGTACCATTATCATATTTTCATTGTACTTTTCAGAATAAGTAGTTACATTTTATTACACTTAGCGAAATATACTTAACATTATAATCCTACTTCAGAATCCAGATAAACGTGAGAATTAGTTTTAGTAAATAACAAGTCTTGTTCAAAGGTTTCATATTTCTACATATTTCTTTGCCCCTACTTTCGGATTGAAACTGGAATTTATTAACAACCGTTCGGAAAGGAAAAACTAAGGGTTAATTTGTAACAACTCAAAATAACGAATCATTCCAAAACGTAATATTATGATTAAGTTTGATACGCTCTTTGAAAAAGTAACAACTTAATAATCACAGCTAGAAAGCACTATATGCAGGGCAGTTTTGTGTTAACCCTTAAAAATATATTCCCGCTAAATTATCGTGCTGCAGGTGAATCACTGATTTTCTTCGGCATTTCAATCTTAGTCGACTCAGATTTTGCTCGCTTCTCGGCAAAGGATTCCTCCTTCCCTAAAATTGCCACTATTTCAGCTACTTGCTGGGGATGTAAATTTACATTTTCCCTCCCAATCAACTCGATAACCTGAAAAGAATCAGCTCATTAGTTTATTATCGGATAGGCAGAAAATCCAAATCATTTATTGCTAATCGACAATTTGACTGGCGTGCTAATTACCTTCATTACGTCATCGAGTTCAATGTGGCCATCTCTATCTGCATCCAGGTTTCCGACGACGTCGGCAATTCTTTCCAGCCGCGCTGGATCAGAGACAGTGCGAAACTTTTGAATCGCTTCGATCAATTTCTCGGTGGCAATCAATTGTGATCTAGTTATACAGACAAAATAAAATTAAATCAAACTGTCCTTGGCAAGTATAACAGATGCATTGAAAATAATAGTTGATAATATCAGATCCTCAGGTTTAGCATCGTGATAATTATCGTAAAAGCTAGGATAGAAAAAAACGAAATATTTACTTCTTTGATTCTCCAACACCTTCCTGTGCAAGCTGAGCTTTCAACGAGCTTTCTTCCTGTTGCAATCCACTCACCACACTGTCCATCTTCTCAATCATTTTATTGACACGCTTATAGAGCCTACGAGCGGCTTTGGATTCTTTTACCTATGATCAAGAAACAAGTGTTATATTTTATTTCATTTAAACTTCAAGCACCGCTCATCCAATTTACATCAACGCGGCTTGTCGTCTTCAGAACATTCAGATCTTCTACGTCCTCCTTGTAGTCTGACAATTCCTCCTTAAGGTCTCGAATTTCTTCACGCTCAGCAAACATGAGTTCCTTTTCGCTGGTCAACTTTTCTAAAGCCATGGCCACATCGACCAATTCGTCTTTGGTCACACCCTCCTGTATGAAATGAATAATTTGTGATTTGTGTCATGGAATGTTTTTAGGACGGTGTGTACTGATGATACTAACCTTATGAGGATCTGCTATCGGATGAGGAACATGTCTCGAAAGACGTCTACCAACAGTTTCCCAAACAGTAATTGGTTCGTCTTCCCGAGATTGCTCTGCGTACATTTCAGATGCGAAGGGAATAGCATCGGGATGAACTGGAGCTTTCCCACCAATTTTGGGGGCTGTAAGCTCCTCCTTAGATGAGGCTGCTGGTGTGGTCACCGTCATCCGAACTGAAACATAAGAAATTATATACATTGTACCAATAAGCAATCAATTAATTTTGCAAACTAGTATTGAATAAAGGAAGTTATTCAAATATTACGTTGTTCGGTATGAGTATCTGGCACGGCAGCAGGTACTTCAACTATATGCTCTTCTTTAGTTGAAAGCTTTCTGGCTAGACGTGCATCCTCACGCTCTTCCTTAATTTTCCGTTCTTCTTCCTGAATAACTTCAATCCTTGTCTTGTTATCGACCTTTCCTTCCCTTTCTCCAATGGCCGCTTTAGCTTGAGTTGCCTATCAGTAGAAATAGCAAAATTTATGACAAAACAATTACAAATTTTCTCAAAGCTGAAATAAATGATTAGTGCATTAATTAAAAAGTCGAGAAGACATAAACATCTAATGTGTTAAGGAATTTAGGTGCAAAAATTCGTAAGTTTAAAAAAAATTATATAAAAATACGTACAGCAGCCTCAGGAAGCGCTGACAAAGTTGCTTGAAGTTGAGCAGATGTAGGCAAATTCTCCGGAAGGTATAAGGCTCTGGACAGAAGAAGCAGAGAAGGTGGGACCTTCTCATGGAGAGACAACTGTAACCATTGTTGCAATTGTCGGCGGAGACGATCTTCAGGCACACCAACAGCTCTCATGCCACGAGCTTTACATGCCATTTGTAACTCACTAACATTGAGAGCATCAATGCCTTCGAACTCAATTGACTAAATTCACCAAATCCATACAGTTAATCTTAATCTCTAGAAGTCACAGAATTGTTGAATAGTGCAATTGATCAGGAACAAACCTTGTCATCCGCAATTAAGCTTCGAAGCCTCATTCGAAGCTGAAACCTGAGGAAAGTATTATTTCCCAGAGCAGGTATTTCCAGTACACGACAAAGTGCTGTCAACTGTGGACGCGAAAGTGAATCAAGAGTAATTTCGTCCTCGAAAAGTTTGCTGAACTTTATGATGTCTGCATTTGAAACTTCCGTTCCGGACGTTCTAATCTGTAAAGAGATGTGTATCAATGCATCAATGATTCAAATCTCATAAAATAATTTCGTATATATTTTAAAAACAAGAACAAACCTTCTTGAAAAAAAGTGAAAATTCCTTGGCATTCTCGGATGAATGGCCTTTGGATTCTAGTGACATGTCATCAAGAGTTTTTTGTAAAAATTTGGCCATTTCTAGCTTTACCTTCAACTGGGCCTTCATTTTATTATCCTAAACAATACAAATATTATTAGTTAGAAGCCATGATAGCTCGTCCAAAATTTTTAATTGAACTCGTACCCTATCATTTTTTGTTTGAAAGGTGGACGGTAACATCCCTGGAAAAAACTTGAGAAAAACCGGTAGAAGCAACTCCATAAATGGAACAATAATAAAAACTGAAAATGGGACGAGACGAAACAAATCCGATGTCGTCCGGACAAGTTGTCTGTGTTCTCTCCTTGTCAAATTATGACCATTTAGAACACGGTAGACAAGTCCAATACAGATTTTGGTGTCAACCATGAGGAGACGAAAACCGTGATAATAGTGTAGGATCTAATGACACAGCAAGGATAATTAATAGTTCAGTTCAACTCATATATATTATGATGAAGTCAAGTTAGTTTACATAAGATTAAATAATTAAAAACTAAACTATAAATTACCTCATCTTCTATCCTTTTCCACAAACTTCGCTTAGGAATAGGAGTGAGAGCCTTTTCTTTCTCCAATAAATCCGCCTTAATGGTATTGACTGACTCTTCAACCTTGGAAGAAGGCTTACTATCCTCTTGGTCAGACGTACTTGAATGAAAACTAACAATACTATAGTGTCCAAGTGCATACTGCGAAAAATCCGGCCTGCCGGGAGCAACACACAAGTGGTACAAATATCTATCTGGTCCACGAAGAATTTGCTGCTGGGATGTCCTGGTTAAACATATTCTTAGGGCTTCAGCCTGACCCCTTTGTCGTAAATTTCGTCGGGCTATGGGGCAAATAAAAGTAAGAAAATATATCAGATTTCAAAGCGATAACGTCTGACTCCAGTTACAGTGGCTCAATTAATTTCCACATTACAACGGTAGAAAAGTACCTGAAAAATTAGCGTGAGATTTGAGCAAAAGCTAATATTTATTTTTAAAATAATGGTACTATCAATGTTTACGAACATTATCTGTGCTTAGTATGCTTATTTGTATTGAAATTCATTCATATGCAATCCCAAAAATTGACAAATAATGTAAAATTCGACGAAGAATAAGAATCTTATTATAGCTACGGCTACGGAGAATGTACAATTCTAGTAATTTTACCTCGGATGACAGCAATCGCTTGTCGGGTTGCCCTTGAGGAGAGCATTGCGCTTTAACAATTACAACGTGTTGAATAATAAAATAAAATCTCGGTTGAATAGGTCCCAAAAACTGAGTGATCACTGATCATACGAGTAAATTGCATCAACCCTTGACAACTTCCACGTACGTCGTTTAAATTTGGAGCCTAAGTAAGAGCTAGCCACTCTTACGCCGGTTTTTCATCCACTCATCCCTGTTCCTGCCAAGCTTCTATAATTTTACTCAACAAAGTTTTTTATTTAGCTTTTTATATTTATTTGGTCAATTTATGATATTAGAATACATGACCAATACATACATACAACACACTACATGTATACATGTAACTACTATAATGCTGCAAACAAATAAATTATTTAAGAGTACAGTAAAATATTATAATTACATCATGGGTGAACCCTTTGTCTTTTATTCCTCTACCTGTAGAGAATGAATTTTCACGCAATTATGGTTGACGAGTTTTTGCAACTCCAATTACAAATTCCTGAAGTCGAGGACTGCATAAAACCACATTATTTGCCGGAAATCTCTGACAAGCCTAATTCGATGGATTTCGAAGGATTTTTATACCACAAATATCCGCTCAATGCATGTATACTATTACTAGTACTAGTACTACTAGTATTCTGAATAAAGTTTGCGAATTAGACAGATATTAGCTTTTTTATTCTTCGGTCAATCTTGTCAGGGTTGACCGTTTGAATTAAAAGTTACATCAGTTGGCTGGATGAGTTTGTTCTGTAGTAGTCTCAGCATTTTCCTTTTACAATTTGGGTAAGAACTTAGCACTTATTCTGTTTATTTGTACTGCTTGTGCTTTATCCCATTTATCCCATATCGCTCATCATCCAATTTACCCTCAAGACACAATTCCAATTCACATACTGACTGACATGAAATACATTCATGTGTGCAAGTGAAATACTTATCGGCGTCTAACAGTCTCAACCTTAATCAAAGACGATAGGCAGACTTGTCAATCTCCTGAGTACGAATAGATTGCTAGTAAAGAGTAACAATTTTAATGCTTGGATCAAGTCTATAAGTGCAGGATTTATAATTCCTTCTTACGTATATTAAAAACTTTTTGCTATGTACTGCAAACTGCAGTATGCATTTTTTTATCCTTACTTTCTTGAGTTTTTCGTGCTGACCATGATTTTATTCCTTCGTACAATATGCCATTCATCCTTGTGAACATTTGAGATAAGACAAGGTATTGTACCAATAAATGGAGGAGTATAATCAACATCACAACACAAGTCATCTAAGTTAAAGTTTTCGTCTAGGTTTTGTTAGTGGGTTGAATTGTCTACCTACTACTTAGGTCTGATCTCATCGTTCTCGTTTAATCCTCCATATAATCAGAAGTCATTGCCAGTGAGCTCATAGCTCTTATTTGCCAGAGAATTGCTCTAAAGCCTAAAAGCGTTCTGTGCCAGAGTCTACTTTTCTCCTACAGTTCTTTGCGTAACGAACAATGTCAGGGGAAAATCCTTTAGGGGAAACGGGTAACTTACCCGAAATAAAATTAGGGGAATCGGTCGGAGAAGAAAGTGAACTTGTGACAAGTGAGAGTGAAGAAACCCAAAGTGGGTCAGGTGAAACTGAAATGTCACGACAGGAGCCAGACATCTTGGCGGCATTGGCAGATGAAATTATTACGGCGGATCAGAAGGTTGAAGAGACCGAATTAACCGAAAACTCGGATAATCTCAGGTAATCAAAGCACAACAAAAAATGTCTAAACCCTTGGCTTCATTTTATCAGGCTTCGTATACATTCATTCTGCTAATAATGCATTATGTGCGGCCCATCCTATGAACTACTAGGCTCTACCTACCACAAGTTGTTCAGTTCAACTAATAATAGAAATTAAAGTAAAAAAATCAAGTACTCTAAGAAGTAGCAGAATGATGTAGAAATTACTGCCTAAGCAAAGCATTTGAGTTCATCACCTCGTATATTTGCATTAATTGTGCCACTGGCTGGTCTACCGTTTCTTCCGTCTCATCATAGAATAAAGTGACATTAGTGCATGTACATACTATTCCTAGAAAAATGGTTTATGAGATTATGATAAAATAAATGTACCCTTCCTTGAGCCGGGCTAAAATTGATGATTATTCATACACATGAGTGAGTCAGGTACTTTCAGCGAACACTTCACAACGGTGAATAATAAAAAGATTTTTGGGAGGGTTAAAAATTCAAAATGAGCATGTGTACTCTCGCCCAGCCCTTCGTTGGATAATTTTCCAATGAATTTTAATTTAAGTTTTTGCCCACACCCTTAATTGTTGTTGTTGTAAAGTTTTTTACTTGTGGGGCAAAAACTCTTGCCATAAAGGACAGGGCGGATTCGGGTTTGGCATATTTGGACCGGAAGTTGGTCCAAATGATTCACATGTAGAGAAAATATTCACCCAACCGTAAACTCTTGTACCTGCCTGCCTACCCAATATCAATTCAGGTTTGCATTGCACGTTGCATCTGGAATCCATCAAACGCAAATAAATTGTCAACATCAAAGAGATGTGTCTGATTCATGTCCCTTCACTGAGTTGTAACAAATGTTGGGTAATGCAAAAAAATAGTTTTGAAGACCTGGGTCTGAAAGTCTTACTTTACTTAATACTTAACCCAGAATTAAGTATTGAAATGTAAGAAACTTATATATTCGGTCAGTTTTGTCAGGGTTAACTCGTGTAAATAAATGTAGTTTTGCTTTAGTTCAAATTATAAGTGCCCAATCGCATAGATCAGCAATAGCAGAGTAACTTATTGCAAAAACTTCATGCATGTATTTTAAGAACTTGAATTTAATAATCGTACATGCATTTATCTTATGAGAGATACACCATAGCTACTTTCCAACTCGCATATTCTTAGGAGCCCTTGTTCATCTGCTTTTCTACGAAAAAAAAAGAAAGGCTGAAGGACATTCTTAGTGGTCGAATAACTTTGTGAAATTCAATGTCATACTGAGCATTATTTATTGTGTACAATAATGTATGTTCTTTTGACTACAACTAAGTAACATGGGCAATAGTACTTAACGTTTTTGCACGACTCGTTAATTACGCGGTTTATGTATGATTATGCATCAAGACTATGATCACTTTGCTTGCATTGTTATGCAAGCAGATCTCAGAGCTGCAAGTGTGATCCGCAGGGCATGAGTACATTGAGTTGAAGAAATAATGAGCAAAAATTCTAACAATTAGCACCTTACCTGCGGACAAATAACAATGACTCCCCCTACTTGTAACATTGAAACGTGCATTACAGTAGCACGCATGCAAATTCATCTTTTAAAGTTTAGTTATGTAACATACGAGCAACTTGCATTTCCGCCTTAAGGGGAAACTGGTAATTATTTTTGGCTTCCGTTGTAGCTTAACGTTAGAAAATTGCATTGCAGTTGAGTCTGCACTAGAGTGTGCATGAGCGATGAGCCAAGAAAGAGAAGGTCAACGTTGTACTTAGTTTCTTATCTTAGTCAGAGTCAGAATGATGAACACAGAGCATCTTAACATTCATTTGTAGTACTTAGGTGCATATGAATATAATGTCTCAATCATGAGACGATTTGGTTTTTATCCAATGAAACCTTTGTTTTCAGAATAATATGTCAAATTATTGGTTTTTCGAAAATCGGCATCCAGATGTATTGGTGTTTCGGGCTATAGCATAACGTTCGACAATGATAGTGAAAGTTAGTGAGTTCTAAAATTTATGTGATAAAGTTCAACCCTGCTTGATATACGGGATTATCAAAACTTGAAAATAAATGCTCTAATTTTCTAGAGAGTAAGCTCTAGTGCTTCCTGCAATCTGTTAGCATTTAGAATATTTAAATCTTTGTTAAATTCTCAGATGATCATCAGATCTTGTGTTTGACAGGGTGCTTGAATTTCTCTTCTTCTTGT
Organism: Thalassaphorura encarpata; assembly: GCA_009869925.1. Lineage (NCBI taxonomy): Eukaryota > Metazoa > Arthropoda > Collembola > Poduromorpha > Onychiuridae > Thalassaphorura > Thalassaphorura encarpata. Next base: position 25,463 of record WJEZ01000003.1, read on the forward strand.
TATTTTTATTTTCGCATTCTTGAGACTAATTATTACTACTCAGAACTCAGGTCGTCCTTTGTTATGAACGTGTACTAGTCATCACAGGAAGCTCCTAAAGTCACTGAACCGAGGGACGTAATAGCGCTGAGTTCCTTCAAGACTTGAGAGAGCAGGTGTATTTTTCTTCTAAGAACTTTGAACTTAGCCTTCTGGAAGTGATTGACAATGAAGGAGTTTCCTTCCAAAACTCAACAAACGGATATTATCATTGTTGTATAAGAACGAAGGATTGCATTATTACTATTGTTGAACTCGCACGCTAACAGCTCACCCAAATGCAGAGCAGGAGAATAGGTACTAAGGCTGGAATTAACTTGATTGTTATGAGTTTTTATCGTTGACGTTCCTGATGTACCTCGTGTCTTTAGCATTGCTGGCAGTGCCGTGATGTATCGGCGCCTACCTTTACATATTATTTGATTATTAAAGGTACTGCTAGAGGTGCAAGTGCTATTTTGCATTGTTTGAACTGAAAACACGGCCAATGTGAGATTTCACCTCATGGATGAAATACAATGCAATGTGTTGGGTTTTTAAAGCTTGGACCTGAGTCCACTGGTGCATGAACCAGTTTTCCTGACTCATGTAAAATCTCACCTCTTCAAAATCCCTGGATTCAGGAAGCTCTTCACTCTAGTTTCATCCCAAATCCCAAAGCAATCACAAGACGTAAACAAAATTCAAGCACGATTTTGTGCAAATAAATCAAATTAATTGTTAGAAAAAATTAAAATTTGTATAATGAATCTCAAAACACGTTTCCATATTTAATCTCAAAATCAAGTGCGAGGGAATCCGCAAAGAGTTGGAATTTAACTAGACAGTTTTAATAGTTGTTTATACTTGGAAGTCATGAATTTTCCATTGACTCTGCTACCAGAACGAGTTTTTACTACAATAACGAGTCCCCAACAGTGTAATAACTACTTGATTATACGCAAGCAAATTTCGTCTCAATATCGTTCGCATTATTTACTTCATAATTAACTCGGCATAACTAATTCAACTCTTGACAAGCTCGGACCTGAGGGAAGTTAGTGACCAAATTATTTTGTTTAGGCATAGGTCCTTTCTTAAAATTTTCAAAAGATAGTCGACAGAATAATACATAGTAGTTTTTTTTATCCGAGCTAAATACCGTGTTTATTTATTTGTGTGAGTGTACGTGAATGTTTTTACAAGTTAAGTGACAATTTTGTGCTCATTTTGTCCTAAAAACTATAACCATGTTGACCGAGTGCTTCAATATCAGAGTGCGCTTCCCAAGAAAACCTAGAAAAGTTGGGCATGGAGAACTTCCACTTCCTTCACGTCAGGTCTCATTTATTGTAAAATCTCCAGCCCCGACAGTTCCAAAACGAACTCGTCATTACCGGGGTCGTCAACTTAATTTGAGGCATGCACTTCTCAAATCATTGGCCGATGGATCCTGGTATGTGAATATTTGTCATCATACATTAGCCGAGTTTAGCTCATTTAAATTCAACACACAAGTCACATCATTCATAAATTAAATAACCGTTGTTGGATTGAGAGAGAATCTAATGATAGAAATTCCATAGGATGAATCAAACCACCCATAAATTCTAATTCGCTTAATTTTAACTTTCCAATTCTAACCGTGTCCTGATACCGGTACCCGCCCGCCCGAATCGTTGAAGTGAAAGTTTTTGAATATCGAACAGTAAACCTTATTTGAATTCTGAAACAGTCTGCAATTGCATTTTGCTATTATGAAAAGTATTATGCGAAAATCATCAGGGAATTTCGTTGTAAAAAAGCGACTTTGCAGGAAAATTAAAAGAAGCGAAAGTAAACCTGAAATTATTTATTTGTACCGGATACGTGCTGGGCAAAGTATAATCTGCAGAATATTCCGTCAATGGTAAACTATCGTCATGCCTGATCTACTTACAAGCACTCGCGACATGAGTTTGGATCCGTGGCCAAATTATTAGTACCAGCATCAACTTTTTGAGAAACAAAGTTCCGATTGTATTACTTTGTAACTCAAAACGTTTCCTTAGCCCGCTGCAATTACTCATACTAATCAGTGCAACACAATTGAATACCATTGCCAGCCCAAAAGAAACAAATGCGCGTGGCGTATGGTATGTAGGAAATCCCAACCAACTACTAAGTTGGACAAGGTTACAACAAGGAGTCGTCGATCCACTGAGGAAATGCATTTAAAAATTGGTTGACGTTTTCAGGTTCTTGCGGTTCATTTACTTGGCTGGTTTTGATTAGTATTATCAGTCATCCTCTTATGCATTGACACTGATCAAGTCTCACTTCATTCATCATCCAATCTTTTGAAATCATGAATTAGTGATATCTGAGGATATGCGTCATTGTGAAATTTAATTCTATTAGTTTCTGTATATGTCAGTTTTGACTTTGAACAAATGGATTTTCTCAAATTCTTCAAGTGTAAGGTTATATCCAATTGCAAGTGCAGTCAAATGCATTTTAACCATGGCATTCAGCTCTGTATTCACTGTATTGCGACGCCCTATGTTCGTTATTAAGCACGTATAAACTGAGTTGTATTCAAGTTCCGATTGACTGGACAATAAAAATAATTATTGCAGTAGGGCGAAGAGTCTGTACTCATTGCTCCAGGAAATGACACGCACTACTGACTCATATTGTTAAACCGTCAAACAAAATCAGAAATAAAAATTTCCCAAAAAATAAGGATATTACTTTGTTTCTACATGAAAATTCTGAAGATATTTACGTCACATTTCTTTCGAAGTAACAAAGAGAAAACAATACTCACAAAAAAAATCTGTTGGGAAAATGACACAAGTGTTAAATCGTGACTCACTCAGGTCGGAATCTTAAGTATTGATGCAGCGGGCAATATTCTCAAGCTAAGCTACGTATCAAATCCTACGCCTATGCGTGTTAATTATTATTCAAGGAACCGTACTCCGTGGTAATCAAGCGAGAATAAAATTATTCCGCTGACGAAGTTGGTATTAATATTGGTCGAATGTGTCGGGAGAAACGTGCAAATATTTGTGGGAAGGTAGTTAAGCATAGCTATGGGGAAGAAAGAGTTGTCTTGAGAAATAATTAAGCCTTTCAAGTTTAACTTGGCGGTTTATGCTATGCCATGACGAGCCTACCTTTATTTACCTATGATGCACCTTCTTCTTGTGAAAAACTTGTACTAGACAAAACCAAAAGTCTGCATGCAACTCGATCTCAGATCAGTCACATCTGAAAAATCAGCCAAAGAATTATGTGTTCAAATCTTTAGTTTTTAAGGTAAAGTTTATATCACTGAAGACAATGTTCAAAGTAATCACGTACTTTCGGAAGAAGCCTACAAGGTGCTCAAATCATTTTTATATTGTAAATCAGCCTTAAAGCATATTTATTGATTTGTTCATATATCTCACCCTCTTGCATCATGTGTTAATATTATTAATTTTCTAATTGAATTTGTTGTTTTATTTAACAGTGCGCCGCCAGATACAGACTCTGAATTCTTCGAGAGATTTTCTTCCATTCGAATCCAGTATGACAACAGTAATCGGAAGACCATTCAAGAATTCAAATTTGAACCTGAAGATGTTGTGGATGGAAATTTTGCAGATCAGATTTGGCCCACACTTGGGGGTTGGAACGTAAGCAAGAAATTAATCAAATCCTTTCAGTGCTTATATTCATGCCCACTTTGAATGAATGCATTATTTGTCACCATCTTGAGTGTTATCGCAGAAAATTTTCCAGTCTTTGGCTAAAATATTTTTTATAAATTGAAGGCTATGCTAGATAAGAATAACGTATAGTATATCTGGTGACTATATTTTCTTCACAGCTGCAGGCAGAAGATGGTCAAGTCCGGAATACATGTAGAAGTTATCATTTCCAGTCACTATGAATCAGAATACAGACACTGTAAACAATTGAGGAGGGAGAAGTCGGCTTCTGTGGTGCTGGCAAAAAATACAGATGTTAAATTGTAGTTCCCCGAAATACTTATTCATCCTAATTTGTTTAAAGGGTAGATTTTCTAAATCAAGCACTATAAACCTTGTCTACGTATAAGCTGTTGGCGTTTGTATATTTAAATGTCACTCATCTTTGCACTATCTGAGATTTAAAAACAAACACGAGGCGTTTCACTCAAGATGAAAAAATTGCAAGTGCAAATCTGTTCATTTTCTTTCTTCCTATCTCTTGCACATGAACAATAAAGATGCGTTCAATAGAATTAGAAGTTTAACTTCATTGAGCTCAATTGAGAAGAGGTTCTCCGTGGAAATATGGGCAAGGTCTCAAGTTATTTTACACAGAAGCATTAGAGCAGATTGACTTACTTAGAGCATTAATGCATAACTAAAATTAGACAAGATCTGCGGTGCAATGCACGTTTTTTCGGTTCGGTTATAGTGTGTCGTACTTCTCAATTTAGAATGTGGGCCAATTTTGTTCATTGGTAAATTCTACTTCGCACCTCTGTGGACTTATTAGTATTATTTTATATTTTTTACTGAGAAATACAACTTTCTTGACTTGACTGTGTATTGTGCATTCCATAATGAGCCGGTTAAAGATCCAAAGAAGGGCATTCGCTGCTCGAAGATTAGAATCTTTGGAGAATAACTCAATCCGACGAAAAGTGACAGTATGTTGGAGCGTTTACTTGGGATAACCCATGATTCAGTTAATAATCGTGCAATTAATTTGAAAATTATACCCTAGATTGATGATTTGTACGGCGAAGTTTTATTCTCGGTCCTACATACCATTCGCCCAGAGAAGCAAGCAGAATCAGATGCCCTTATATCACATCTTCAACAAGTTTTTCATGTTGACAATGACAAACATGAGAAAATTCTTCGCACAGTGCAGGAAAAAGAGGTAAGAATTTTAGAGATTTATTCTCATAATTAATAAGACGAGATTTATTCTACGAATACAAATGCCTGTGTTATATTGTGCGTGCATGTCACAGTCAGAGCTAATTATATATTCCAATGGTGATGTGTTATAAACTAAACGATGAACAAACATGCGACAACTTCCCATTTTAAGCCTACCTACAAACAAGCACGAGACGTGCTTAGCAAGTTTGTTTAATTTTTATCATTCATTTTAACACATTTTCCCTAGTGTTTTAAGTGTAAAAAACATAGTATGCATTTTCCGCAAATCCTGTTCTACTGTTACAAAATACATATAAAATCTTGAAAAACATTTTGTATACATGGTCTGCACATCAGATGTAATAAAATGGCTATTAGATCACACATGAGCTGCTTAATTTTCAATTTGATAAAAATCAGTTTAGGAATAGCTGTGATATCTGAAGTATTCAATTTAGAGGAAAATACGCAGATTATTTTGCATTTTAATATTTGGCTAGCTAGCGAATTTGCAAAATACGACTTGATTGATGCGAAGATGGCACAGTCCGGGCGTAATTACTGCTCGGCATGAGCCTTTCAACCTTGAATTTCCAGTGCACTGAATTGCTGCATAAAGAGGAAGCGTATAAACACATGTACTTCATGGGCTTGTAAATGCCTCGTCATTCCTAATTAATTGTCATGCACGAAGTTAATGCTTGCCTACCTGGGCTAGAATTAATTAATTTGTAATATTACGCCATTGGAATTATTACATTGGAATAATTTTTATGCCCATGACTCTTTTTAGGAAAATCCTTATTTATTATTACATGAATTCATTTTAATCCTTAGGCTCCTCCATTGGTTCTCAATGTTGAAGTGGCCGAGGCAAAGGGATTGCATGGCAAAGATGTTAATGGTAAATTTGAATTTGATTAGTTTGTTGATTTACTACTAATTAATGATTATGTCCAGTTTATTTTTTACATGCCTTTAATGTATTTTACGCAGGGTTGAGTGATCCATTCTGCACACTGTTTATAAATTGCAAGCAAAAGCACAATACCTCCATGAAACCTGAAACGCTCACACCAGTTTGGAGAGAATATTTCTCTTTGTAAGTAAATTCTTTATGCTTTTATCTCACATGATTTGTTGTGTCGCTGGTGACTGTGAAAACTACAGGTATTAAAATACCGGTTTAAACTTCTGAAAATCAGGTTCTGATTTCTTAGAATTGTTGACAATTCAGACGTAAAAAAATAAAGATTTTAGACTTGACCGGACATCCGTCTTAAATGTCAGTCTGGGTCAATTTTTTGGTCATAAGCAATCGCATTTCAAAAAATTATTTTTAACCTTTCTACTCAGCAGGAACATTTAGCGAATGTTTGCATTTAATTTTTGCTCTTTGTTTTCATTCATGCAGTCCGATTTCAAGTGTCGAAGAAGACGTGTTCAACCTTGAAATATGGTATGTGGTATTTTCTTTTCAATGATCTATTCCTTTTGCAGTCATTTAAATGCTTGTACCATTTACAAGAGGGCATTCATAAAATAGCTTTTCAAATCATGGGTTTAACCATATTTATTTAGGGACTATGACCCCGAGGAATCAGTGACTGACAAAATGAAGCGATTTGGTGAAGTGAAATCCACAAAAGGTCTCAGAGTTCTCATGAAGGAAATCGTCATGACCAGTTCCACGACGAGGCAACAACACGACTTTATGGGGTGCCTGAAAATCCCGCTCAATGTAAGTAGAAATGGTATAATTAAATTACTAACATTACAAAATTCCTAACATGAAACCTAAACAGAAACTGCCAGCAGACGGACTTGACAAATGGTTTCCCTTGGAAGGGCGAGACTCGAAAGGAAGGGAAGGGAAGAACGGGAATGGTAAAAAGAACAAAGGAGAAATTCTTCTCCGAATGGCCCTAGGTACAGAAAAGGATAAAAAAGTTGCAGCTCAGGAATATCGCCATGTTTACCATTTGCTCCTCGTTCACGAGCTGGATGAACAGAACGTTCTCCCGCATCAGTGGGCTGGACAATTCGCCAATAAACATTCTGAATATGTTCTTCGACAACTACAGTGGCAAGGAGGTCTCACGGCAAAAGAAATGGACATAGCAAAATGGCTTGTCTTTGCAAGAGTCCAGTGTGATCATCCACTCAACTCAAACATATTTCCTACCTTATTCCAAAAAGTCACTGAGCATTTGGACAAACAATTGATCTCCGAGGATTTGGTATGGTTATTAGCCAAACTTTGCTAAAACTTACGACTCTGCAAAAGTTTAATCAAAAGTATTACTTGCAGGTTAAAAAGTTTTGGTTCACGACTGAAAAATTGGTCGAAAATTACGTTGCATTCATTCGGAATATCCATGAATTTTTCCTCAACAACAATAACAATATTACAGCTCAGGTTTACCATAAGTTGAAGTAAGTGCTCAAATTATTTCTTTCAGTGAAAACACTGAGATATCAAACATAAATTCTTAAAACATTCTAACTAAAGAAAATGGTTTCTTTAGGACTATTGCTCTCATCAAAGACTACATAACAAAACAGGGTTCAGAGGTTGACCCAGAAGTGAAATTGACTGTGGAATCCATAACAGACAAGATTGAGTACGCCATTTCGAAAGGAGCACACGAATTGTTAGAAAACTCATATTATACTGGTTGTACTATCTGGTGACAAATGTTGCATAATAATTAATTATCAATTTTAGGTTCACGAGCATAGCCAGGACTGATTTAAACTCAACCGATTCACCTTTAGAGCATATGATTAAAATTGGACAACTACTGATTGCAGATTTACGAATTGGCCTTGAGACTTCGCGTAGCTCATTCAATGAGTAAGTATTTTCCGTCACGTCAATTCGAACGGATTATTTATAGACAGTTTCCGCCTCTAATTACTTTAACCCTAATTGTCTATTGTTCCATCCAAGCGACGTTCATTATGATACGTATATTGATTCTGCTTTATTGTTGACATAACTTGGATGGAATTTAATTTTCATCCTTGATCTTGATAATGACAGTGAAAATGAAAATCAATACTAAATTTGCGGAATGTCTATCAAACCTTGAACTTTGATTTATGATGGTTTATTGCAATTATTTTTCATCCTACAGACTCATTGGGATTGACTACTTTGCCATCACTTATCGTGTCTACGACGAAAAGGTAAAAAAAAAGACTAAAATGATAAATGGTGTACATAGTGTAGCTTTTTGAATGACGTATTTCCGCGTTTCAGTTTGGGGAAATCGTTGCACCATTGATTAACGAGGTTTGTAGTAACTTGAAGCATTTGGATTTCCGGGAAGATGAAGGTCCCACGGAGGAACAAGATCTGACTATGGGTACAACGTTGTTTGAACTCTACTTAGCCGTCCGGCAATTTGCTGAGTAAGACTTCTCGGTTTAATTTGATAACGAGCTTACCAGTTGCTGTTTTCTAATTTTAGAATATTTACTTTTCTCCAAAATAGTCTTTCTTCCAATTTGCCGTCAAGGGATGGGTTGAGTATTGCTGGTTCATTCCATCATTGGTTCTATGCTAGTGTTGCACAATGGTTAGATATTGCATTTCTTAAAGCCATGAATCGGATTAAGAAAGCAGTGCAACTAGACAATCTGAGACCAGTTGATCAATACGTTCAACGGAGTTCCTCAGCTGTGGACACAGCCCATATTTTTCATCAGGTAAGTTCCTGTTTGGAATTTGGAAGAATAGGATTTTTAATTTAAACTTGTTTCAATTTTGCAGATTCAAGTCTTCTGGAATCAACTTTCTTGGCCAGAAGTTGAGGGGTCATACACCTTCATAGCCAAAATACTAGATGTAATACATCATGGTCTTATGTATTATATTCTTTGTGAATTGCTTGTTAATAGTTTTTATTCAAACTCTGAATGTAGGATTTGTGTCGGTGCATTATCTGTTATGGTGAAATCATGTGCAAAAAGGTGGAACAATTAGAGAAGGATAAAGGTCGTGGAGATAAATACGAAATATCTGATGAGGTAAGCAACAATTATCTGTAATTCAGTGATTCTACAATACGGCAGAATTTTCTGATTCATTGTATTCTACGTAGTTGTGCTCCGCCGTTAATAATATCGAGTATGTTGGACAAGAGATGACTCCAATTTGTGATAAACTTGGAACGGCCAAAATTCTGGCCGAGCTGACTAAATTGAAAGGCGAAGGTGTTGGATCTCAATGTAGAAGAACTTTACAAACTGTGATGGAAAATGCAAATGAGAATATCAATAATAAAGTATACGAGATCCTGGAGCAAGTTGGTCATAAGGTTTGATAAAACTCTTTAGTGATTTTGAATTAATTTAAATTGTAAATTGTTAATAATTGTTATGTTATACAGATCAAGCCAGCATTGGAGCGATTACTCAGGGAAGGAGCCGAAAATTCGAATGAAGAGGAAGGAATAGGAAAACTAATGAAGTACTTGGACAATAATTTGATCAAGTTAAAAAACAGAACATCCCAGGGTGGTTTTGAAAAAATATTTGTCATAATTTGGGAAAATGCTTCCGTCGCACTGCATAATCTCGTTCGTATAAATATAGAGGTACAAAAATAATGCTTGCTAGATATGAGATTGAAATGGCTTAAATCATTAAAATTCAAACCTTATTTACATATTTTTTCTGTAGAAGAGGAGACCACCATGCTACTTCAAACAGATTCAAAATATGTTAAACATATTATTGTCGTTCTTCTATCCTGACGAAAATGCTGCAGCAGACGTTTTGCAAGATCATCGTATTAAAAACCTTTTTGATATACTCGATGTGCACGGAGCGTCTACACCGGAACTGATACTCAAATATCAACAAAGCAGATATGAGTACCAGACAAGTCTTCCTGCTAAACCTGGAGAATTTGGAATGGTAACAATCAGGGCACATTATTGTGAAGATATTCGTACACTTAGGATTGAAATACTCAATGCTAGAAATCTGAAGGCAACGGACACAAATGGTAATATTCGATTATGTTATATATAATTTGTCAATACAAATCGACTAAATCTGTCATCTTCTCGAACAGGTCTGAGCGATCCATTTGTGAAGTTACGAATTGTCCCGGAAGAATTGTATACGAATACGCCAAAATACAAAACTAAAGTAAAAAAGAAGACCATTTTCCCACTTTTTGATGAGATTTTCTCTATGTAAGTTGCAACATTGCATTTATAAAACGTTTTTTATCTAATAATTTTTGCTACGGTCGACTTGAAATCAAACAATCTGCTAATGCGCTTTCTAAACTTACAGTGTCCTAACTGCAGAAGAAATGTCAAGAGAAGGACTTGTTCTCTTCAGTCTAAAAGATCACGATATGTTTGGAAGGAATGACTTCCTTGGAGAAGCCTTCCTTCCCTTGGGTTCTATTCCCTTCACCACCTCGAATACGCCTCTAAAGGATCTTCCTCAAAGAAACTTTGTCCTACACAAGCCAACTGAATCTCCTATTCTTCAAAGTCTGGAAAACCGTATTTCTGATAAAGTCGCCCAAGATTTTGTCAAGAAGGAAAGAAACAAAATAGCAGCCATCTCAAATTCCCCCGTACAATGAGAAGAAGACGATATTTTTTCAGACTTGTATTAATTCATTATTTGATAGGTTATCGAACCTATCTCGCATTATCGTAATACCGTATTTGCCATTACAAAAGCATTTTGAAATCTCGAATCAAAGTTATACAATAATAATGACTAAATGTATGGTGTTATGGACAATTAAAGCCTTGTTTTTGAAAAGCCTATTAAAATTCTGAATTTTATTTACTGCATCTCTCATTTATCTGATAGACTGGACATGTATGGAACAAATTAGATTTTTAACTCATCAATAGCATTCGCCACACAATAATACAATAAATCTCCATGCTCTTACTGTAGCTATCTGTAAGTGTTATTTGACTCTCGAAAATCGGTTCTGCCGTTTATTGAATTGTTGCTCGACAGGGAAATTACCTGTTGTTATTCATGGCCTACGTTGAACCACTTTAGGGTAGAAGGCAGCAATCAAGTTTTAATAGCTTTTTTCTTATATTTGGAATAAACTTTCAAAAGTGGAACAATTGTTGTACAATTCCGAGTGTAGTTAACGCTGGGTCTTACTATCGGGAGGACAATCGGGAGGGTAATTGTGAAACGGCTTGCCTTGCCTTAATTTGTGGACCACATAATCTGTTCAGAAATTAAGGCGGTTTCCTATATTTGGGTTTGGTATGTTCATCAATCAGTACAATACAATCATCTCCGCGATTATTTTCGAATAATTGTCAGTAAAATAAATATCGGCGGCGACACTTCTCCAAAACTACTGGACGTTTACGTCGAAAGCCCCGGAACTTTTCCTAGATGTGCAACATCCCTTTCATAGACTGATTACCGTGCGCGCTGCGCACTGAGCACAAAGATACAATAATTGTTTCCCGTACCAAAAAGATTAAATTGTTTGGCATGGGCGGGTCGACCTATCAAGCAAGGAAGTCTGGAATGGGTCGCACTGTCGTAATAAAGTTATCGAAACTATCTGCTGAGTGCCAAGCGCGGAGTAGCAAAGCGGGTACCAGCGATTACCCTGGCTTAGGCCACTAGTATAAATTATAGTCGTTTCAAATAATTAAGTGATGTTGTCAAATGAAACTGAGGGCAGAACTCAACTCGAGTGACCAGCATAATACTGGCACTAAGAACAATAATGCCCAAAGCAAAGCAAACGAGGAGATTCATGTCATTTCTCACAGATCGAAAGCTTGTGGCTTTGTTTTGAGGTATTGGATGCTTTCTGGTTTCTACATGCATAAAATTGCCTAAAATGCAAGCATAGTACTTCCTACTGTTTCTACGACATAAGATCTCTTTTGAAGTAAGAGTTCTTCTGCTCCTATAACCATTTTACAGAGAACACAATATTTAGTTTCAGTACGAAAAGTAACACATATGCATATTCCTCCATTCGACAACAGCTGACGAGAAAACTCTATGAGATCGTGTATTGGAGAAGGGAGGGATTTAAATGTGTTCAGACGAGCGGGCAGTATGAATGACGGCGCGATAGGCCTAGCTTTCTTCCTCTCTTCTTCTCACTTCGTCGTTGGAGTTAGACCTGGAAGGACCACGAGGGTAGTATGGGTACAGACCCTGTTATTCTACATACTGAGAGGATATTGGGTCAGGGTCGTTCTTACTGGAAAATCTCGAGCCGAGGTGACCTTTTCATTGTGAACCCCCCTATTTCAGGGGAAACTTTCCAGTCTCGTTGCGCCGCTACGTTAGATAAAATGGGCAAGTTTAAAAGGAATTTTGAAAAGTTATAATGGCTTTACTTACAATTTGCAATTGTTCAAGTGATTGCTTTGGGGATTTCTGTGGTTTTGTGCTGGTCTTCACTTGACTTCTTCCTTCTTAAGCCTGCCTGGTTCCTTTCCATCCTATCGGATTTTGGGTTATATTAGGCGCTTAGTATTAACTTAAACAATTATTAACCGCTTATCGTGAAGTTGTAGTTAAAAATCTCTCTCCAATAGCTTGATTTGTCTTTGTTGAAGCAATGGTTTTAGCATATTTCTGTGTCACTACCTAATGAATGCGTACCTACCCCTTCTTCCTCCTCCTGCTGCCCTGCTTGTAGCCTTGTTGACAGTGAACTCTCATTTCATTAATATTGTTTCTATGAATTTTTAGCTGCTGGTTTTCGCATTATTGAGAAACGGACGAAAGGGCTGCAGACTTCCCCACTTGCAACCAGTTCGTATCCGGATGTACAAGTCGAAAAACATTTAGCGGCTGGAAGAGATACGAGACGTAAACCTGCACTTTCGGCCGGTAATATTAATAATTATTGACTTGTTTGGTTAATTTTAAAGTATTAACGACTGACTATGACTAAGTAGCTTGTCTAAATATGAATTCTGCTTTTCCTCATTGCTAGGAAAGTTATTTTGGCACAAATCTGATATAGTTAGACGAGGAAGATAGTTAAAATAAATAGCAGAATGGTGCTTTAGAATGGGCATTCGTTGGTCATCAAAGATGTGACTTTAGGCTTAGCAGGTAATCTAAGGAGGAAATATTTGCAACCTATCGATTGTATCAACTTAGTTGAGACAAGAGACCAAGGCCTCACAATACAAAACGGCTCAGTCAGATTACACAATGACAGAATGAAGCTTGTTGTTAGCAACTAGAGGTTCGCAAAAGTCTTCAGCTCGTGGACTTTCGACGAATTATTATCTGCTATCACTTTTAAATATCACTCTAAGCTATAAAGAGCTGACATAAAATAGGACAATGCAGATTTCATTGGTACTCACTCGTTTGAGTATTTTGATCGGTTTCAACATTTTGCATCTTAGGCAATACAACTAGGAAGACGTTTTCTGACCATGTGAGTGTTTATTTTCAAATTGCAACGATTAAGTTTTGGGAAAGGGTTAGATGGTGTGAACCACCTAGTGAGAAGATTAAGTTGACTGCTGAAGAGGAAGAGTAAATCTCTTGGCAGTTGCAAATGCCATTGCATTTGAGAGCATAGATTTAAAATTCCCTTGGCATGCAATAGACATTCAAGAGAACCGAATTTTGAGTCGAAAAAATGTGAGCTCTTCGGATGCTTTGCTACAAGCCTAATATTTCCTGTTCGGTTGTTTGTAAAGTCGCGTTGAATCCCTCCCTCTCATTACTCTGCCCCTTATCCTCACCTAGTACTGGACTCAACCGAATATCCGTCTTAAAGGTCAGTAATATTAATACTTCCTTTTGCCAAAAATTTAGAATTTTATTCCATTTTTAGTACAATAGGAGAGTTCGTTTATACAGGAAATGATGAAGATGTGCCGGAAAGCACTTATAGGCTAGGCAAGTCAGAATAACTCTAGGTCATACTGCCCAAAACACCAACAATGATTAATAGATTCTTAATTTTATTTTATGGGTTACTTATTGAGGTGTATTAGAATCAGTAATAACTTAATGTTAGGCGACATGATTTACTTCTGAAGGGGCCAAGTCAAGTACAATTTATATTGCACTAGTTCTCTAGTGCTTCGTTCAAATGCAGTAATTTTATTTGAGGACATGAACCCGAACATGTGACTCGTAATTACTAACATCAGAAAGAATTTACGCAATTACTGTATGAACATTCTTGAATTCTCCATTTTCCTCCAGAATTTATCGGCATGCACTAGATTTTTACGAGTACAAACAGAAGGCTGCAATGTACTGCTTGGATTTGACGTCGAATTAACTGATTGATGAGCATTAGTAGTGCATTTGCTACGTAATGGCTAGAATTGTTACTGGCTTACAAATTAGATGGATTTCAAGCTGAAACACGGGCTAGTAAGCTTAAAGAATCATACTGAAATAATGGTTAGGTTTCCCTCGAAATTGCCATGAGCAGGAAGACTACATCAACTAGACCTAGTCTTCCTGCTCGTGCTCAGCGATTTACAAGAACAGTCGCATATTTTGTTTAACCATTTGAAACAACCCTTTGGTAGAAGATTAATCACGTTGGAAAACTTTATGACAACAAAATGTCATTATTTGACATGCGAACTAGTAAGTAGTACCAATAATAAGTCATATAAATAAGTTCTTGAAATTTAATTCAAAACTGTTCCAAATATTCCAATTTCAAGTGCAAAGCCGGTTCTCCAATATGATCCGTGTGCATAACAACGTGTCGAAGGAGTACGAAGTTATTAGGAATTAAATTAATTTCAAAGGATTCCGGAAATGTGACCGCGTATCTGAATATGATATTAGTTAGTTATCAATTTTGTGAAATAGTATTTTATCGTAGAATTTAATCTTTGTGCTAAAGGGTAAGTTTTTACATAGACTTTGGAATTTTATGAAGCTGAGCGCAAATAATTTTTATCTAGATTGGTTAGGTTGAATCAAATATTCTTATTTTAACAATGAAAATTTCATTTGTTTGATCAGGGTAAAGATAAAATCCTTTGAATTTTTATAATGAAAGGGTTGAATTGAATACTCTAGCGTTGAGTGAAAGTGTTTTTGGCATAGTTTTGTAGAATGAGAGCGCGGATGACAGGTGTCGCAGGGATTGTAGTATGGTTTTTGTGGAGCTTTGGTTTTGCTATGCTAAATGTTTGGATTGGTTGGCTCCTGTAGGAATTATGTACTGGGCCTAGTAGTGTGAGTGCGAGTGCCTTGCCTATGCCTATCTGCCATTCCGTACTCCACCACCACTTGAGCCAAAGTCCCAGTCTCCCTCCAACCAACGAAATGAAACGAGCGGTATAGCATTAAAAATATTTTTTAAGTTTTTACTACAACAACCAAAGCGTGAGTCAAGCAAGTTGTTTGGTTTAGGCTTTTAAATTTGAATATATCGCCTCGGACCCTAACAAATTTAAATCAAACTCACTCAACTCTCATTGTGATTTTTAACTTCAAAGTACATCACCGTATGAAACAACCATTTTAAATTGACTAGTTTTATATTCTCAACAAAAAGTTCAGGTAGGTTCTTAGATAACGGCAACTAGTAATTATGTAGTTAGTATTGTAGTGGATAGAGTAATTGTGTAACAAGTACATACATACACAACCCTTCCTTAGCCTTTCAAAATAATTTTGATAAAAACTTGGCATTTGACAATTGATTCGTATATCGCGCGATCTAAATGATACATTTTGTCCCATTAGAGAGACGTGAAAGGAAAGGAGTTGTGTTTGAGCGTCTTTTTATTAATAAATGACGACTTGGCAAACTTTCTCTCGCCCTTCAGTCACTTTAGATTATTTTTATTTGTTGAGTGCTAGGAATCTGGAATATAGTGCTTATAGGCTTGGGTTTTAAAATGAACAGTGTCAAGTGTCAAGAAAGGTGAATGATCCCAGTTCAATTATTTTAAATTGGATTGGCTATTCCAGAAATCAGAATAAGAAGCCAAGACATTCACATTTGTGAATCTCATCGCGAAGTAGAGAATCTGCTTTGAAAAGTAGTTTAGTACTGGGCTATAGTAATTTATAATTTTACAAACGATTAGTTTCGATTCTCTATGAAATTTCAGGACTCAAAATGCTCTTAGTGAATGATGGGTCTGGTGAATCGCAATCCCAGTCTGATGGATATGACTTCTGTAAGAAAAATACCAGATTTAGACTGCCCAGTGCAAGTGGAAACCAATCCTTAGAGCCATTCAATTTAAAATATAGGAACACGAATCCATGGCCCAACTAATAACCCTAGGTCTTGGTTTGCCAGGTCGTGTCAATTACCAAATTACCTTTAGCGTTAGTTCAAGCCCTTTAAAATTACAAGGCTTCGCTTAAAGCTGGTGAATTGTGAATTAAATTTTCAGGAAGTTGAGGGTAGTCTTGAAGAACCGATAAGAGTCATAGTTAAAATTATGATTTACCTCGTAACGTAATTATCAATTTTATCGTCGAAATGGAATCGGTTTTACACTTACCTTGAACTTGATTGAAAACTGGTACACAAAAACAAATCCAGACGGTGTAGTTTTTAACTCGGTTTTACAATTTCTAGTAAGGTATCTTGATTGCTAGCAAAATGATTAATTAATTATGAACACAAATAATTGATCTTTAATGAGTTGGCTTGATTGGTTTTCTCTTGCATTGCGGCCCAACATTGGAATCATCATCACTATTCGTGGTGTTTCTTCAATTTATTATTCTTTCTACTGGAAGATGCCACATGTCTTTTCTCTTTAACGCAGGCAGTGGAGAGACACAATGGAGTTTTTCTCAAGTAAAGGGAGCATTGGATGACGATGTTACTGAAGGTAGGATTTCATGAATATGAATAGTCATTTGATATTTTCTGCATATCTAATGCTCAAAATATTGAAATTTTTATGTATAATCGTTCATTTGTTACAAAATTTCTAAGCAGCGGATATAATTTCCTGTGTGGAATTCAATCATGACGGAGAGTTTCTGGCTACTGGGGATAAGGGCGGACGAGTTGTAATTTTTCAGAGAGATCCTGGTGTAAGAACAATTTTTTTTCTTATTTTTAACAGACTTTTGCTGCAGGTTATAATAATTTTTTCTTAAATAGTCCAAGCATAGCATTCCAAAACGTGGCGAGTATAACGTATACAATACGTTCCAAAGTCATGAACCTGAATTTGACTACCTGAAAAGTTTGGAGATCGAAGAGAAAATTAATAAGATTAGGTGGTTGCGCCGAAAGAATCAGTCGAATTTTTTGCTATCGACAAATGGTATGTTTCTACTTTCCGTACTTAAAATTTTGTTCTATTTATCGGCTTTAATCATCTTCCTCTTCATTATTTCTAAAGATAAGACAATTAAACTATGGAAAGTAGCTGAGAAAGACTGGAGAGTCGAGGGATTCAACTTGAAAGATGAAAGCGGCAACACACGTGCTCGTTCGTCGATTACATCTCTTCATGTAAAGGTTTTATATGCTTTGGTCCACAATTGTACAAATTGTTCCAGGTTTAAAATTGTAAAATTTGCAGGTTCCTGTTGTCAAGCCTTCGCAACTTCAGGTGGATGCATCAATGCGTCGTCTTTATGCCAATGCTCACACCTATCACATTAATTCCATAAGTGTAAATTCTGACCAAGAAACCTACCTATCGGCGGACGATCTACGGATTAATCTGTGGAATTTGGAAGTTACTGACCAGAGTTTTAGTAAGTTTTTACACCTTAACCCTTATAACACAACACATTCTCAAAAAACTAAAAGCCTTATACCATGGAATGGTTCTTATTTTCTTCTCTTGTATTTACAGATATTGTAGATATTAAACCGACTAATATGGAAGAATTGACTGAGGTGATAACAGCTTCTGAGTTTCACCCGACTGGCTGTCATATGTTTGTTTATAGCAGCAGTAAAGGAACTATTCGTTTGTGCGATATGAGAGCAGCTGCTCTTTGTGATAAGCACTCTAAACGTAAGAAACAATTGTCACAATAGTGGTCTTATTTCTAAATCTATAATTTCAAATAATATAAAATGATATTGTTTTTATAGTGTTTGATGAACCTGAGGACCCTACGAATCGGAGCTTCTTTTCTGAAATAATTTCGAGCATATCTGATGTAAAATTTTCTTACTCAGGACGTTACATGGTATCAAGAGACTATTTGTCCATTAAAGTTTGGGATCTCCATATGGAATCTCGTCCTGTGGAGTGCTTTCCAGTAAGTTTTAATTAAGTCTTGTCACAATGTGCAACGAATTTTATTAATGTGTCCATTAATATGCTTTTTCAGGTGCACGAATATTTGCGTTCAAAGTTGTGTTCACTGTACGAGAACGATTGCATTTTTGACAAGTTCGAGTGTTGCTGGAACGGCTCGGATTCAGCCATAATGACAGGATCTTACAACAACTTTTTTAGGATGTTTGACAGAAACATGAAGAAAGACTACACTTTGGAGGCGTCTCGTGAAGTCGCCAAGCCAAAAATGGTTCTCAAACCCAGGAAGGTAAGTCAAAAAAATATTTACATGTTGGATTTGTTCATTTTATTTTACTGACTACTTAACAGTGCTCTCATGCAGACTATTCTATTCGGTTTACAGGTTAGTGTTGGAGGAAAGAGAAAAAAGGATGAGATCGGAGTTGATTGTTTGGACTTTTCGAAAAAGATTCTTCACACCGCTTGGCACCCGAAAGAGAACATCATTGCTGTGGCTGCAACTAATAATCTCTTCCTGTTCCAAGACAAATGTTAAATATTTTAGCTATTCTTCGTACGTTAACCGTTTTGTTTTAATAATCGAGTTGAATGATCACAGTTAACTCAAATGTAAAATTGCGAATGACCACCGAGAATTAAATTGGCATAATAATTTGAGGCTGTAGGCTTTTTTCTTTTAACTTGTTGTTGCTTTTACTTTTGACAACTTATTTTGTAATTTCTTCCCTGCATCCCCACCTCAACAATAAATGTCCCGTCGGGAATAAATTTTAAATGAACAAATTGTCTATTTATTGAATAGGAAATTTGGAATCACGGAATAGTTTTTAAAGTTGCACGAGGAATAGCAGCATTCCTCCTAGAAAGTAATTCTCAGATACAATCCTGCTGATTACCTGAATTAAACTTAATTAATCGCATAATTAAAATACACATGAATAGAACTAAAACGAAAGTTTGTTGAGTCGGGCATAATTTTATTTTGCTACTAGAATTTGGGACAGCCCAAGATTTTTCTTGCAAGTATTAAGGCCTAATTGGAATTTTCCTTCGTATTAATTTACTATAAAATTTGAATTTTGTATATTTACTAATTAAAGCAAAAACGCATATTGGACTCGAAGAAAAAGACCAAGAAAATCCTGAGTATTGGAAGAGATTTGTTTCCTTGCGTTTGAGCTGGTTGTGCTAAATTTGAACTTGTGCGAGAATAGTTGGTAAATAGCACCAACCAATTTATTTGAAATGATCATCTGGCAGGGTTATTTTCTTGTAGTTAATTAACCGGTTAGTTTTCTGTGTTTTATTATAGAACGAAAGTTTTTTGGTTGACTGGTTAATTAAGCTAATTTCTTGTATGAAGTAAAAAAAGTTATGAACAGCAGGGAAGCGGCTTCTCTTCTTCGGAAAGGAATTTTTGCAGTTAACAAAATAAAAGATGTGACATCTGCCGAAGTTTTGAACAGATTGAAAAAAATAACTTGGGAAGGTAAAATAAAAATTATTTAAGAGATTATAAAATTACCGTCACTTAAGTATATAGTGTAGTAAAATTGATACCAAAATACAATACTAAAGTGTATCTGATTATTTCATTTCCAGGATTGGATTATGAAAGTCGTCCTCAGAATCTTCGAATGGGACACGGGGGTACTCTTGATCGTTCCGCTATTGGCGTTCTGGGTAAATAATACTTTTTCTAGGATCTGCCGATATTCAATTCTATTATTTAACCCGAATTCGAGTTAGTCCTATCATTATCAGCGACTCGCTTGTAATTTTCTGGTTTGATTTAGTCGTAGGGATCAACTGGGGATGCAAAAGTTTGCCGTTAATGCTAAATGGTCCTAAGAATTATATCGTGGTTGGCCAGTTGGGAATATCGACTGATACGTACGACGAAGGAGGAAAAATCACAGATGAGCGACCTTATGGTACTAATATTTAAAATCAGACAATTGTAGAAAGATTGTAACATTATGAAACAATTTAAAATAATCTGGATTTTATTTTATTTCCGAAGGTCACGTAAGGGAAAAGGATGTCGAGGAACAGTTGAAACGTTTTGTTGGTGAAACTTGGCAAGCTGCACCTCTGTATAGTGCCCTGAAAGTAAAGAGCAGAAGAATGTCTGATTGGACACAGTTAGTTAATTTAATAATTAAATATGTTTGAACTAAATGTGCAAGTCCTTATATTTTATTGTATTCTAATTTATAGGGAAGGAGTAATCCTGAAGCAGAAAGAACGATTAGTTCGATGTTATAGTGCCGAATGTACTGATTTCAATCCACCATTTTTTACTCTACATTTACGATGTAGTGGAGGATTTTATGTCCGTAGTCTAATTCACGATCTTGGGCGAGGTAAATTATCTCATACAATAGTAACTCCAATACTCAAGATGTATTAGAGTAAAACAAAAACAATTATTTGTAGTAAATTGACTACATTTGTTTAATGAACAGTTCTGGACACGTGTGCACATGTTCGAAACCTTCAACGAACTCAGCAAGGACCATTTACCCTCCATGATTGCCTCAATGAGAATGAATGGACGGTTAAAAATATATTAGACTCAATTCTAATGTGTAAATTGAAATTTACTCAATACGCGACTAGAATGGCCGAAAGATCAATCCAATGAATTTCACAAATAATTGCTCTTGACTTTAATTTATTAATTCAAATTGTGGTATGAGTTGAGTATTTGCTACTTTAAATTATGAATTTGATTCAGCATTGTGTTATTTGATAGCATCAGTTGTTGTTATTACTGATTTTTAGTTTAGAACCTCATGATGATTCTCATTTTTAGTTTTCTTGATTATGTGGTTAGCTTTGACCAAAAAATGTTAACTGATTAGACTAATTAACTTAAAATGGTACACGTCATTCACCTGTGATAATTACCAAATGCTGTCAACCAGCAACAAACAAGAACTGTTTTAGAATAAATTTTGTGCGAGTTAGTTACTGCAGCGAATGAAGTGTTCAAGTCTGGAAGATGACATGATAAATTCATAAGATCAAATTGTAATAAATCATATAAATTATTATTCGTTTGATTTGATTTGACTCGACTTGACCGACTCAGTAGTTTTGTTCCTGCTCTGTGAAGACATGGGGTGAACACACTGATACTGAATCCATACTGCATATTGAGATGTTGTAGTCACGACACGACACTCGACTCACTCAATATTCTCGATCTGTCTACAAGTTGAAGAACAGTTTGTTTGACTCACTCAACCGCTGCTGGTATAAAGTTCATTCCGTTGATTTATTTTGGTTGGAATGAAAATCCATTTTTGTCCTGCTGGGACATTGTGAAATGAGAAATGACTGCCACCTGTTCCTCCTTCATCTCCTACCAATGTCATTAAAACTCCATAGACCTCCGACATAAAATAAATTATAAATTGATTTATGTCTAATGATTTGAACTGGTAGTTTTGATTGGGAGAGATTCTAGCAAAATTGAGTTTCTTGTCTAGAACGGAGAATCGTATTTGATATTCTCATCAAGAGTCACAGAGTTGGAATAGAATTTTATCTTTTTCCAACATCATCAGTATTCTCTTTCTGAATATTCCGAAGGAAAGTCGAGATGAACTGACACGATAGCCGAGTGAGTGAACTACTGCCACTAAAGAACTTGAGGGTCAAAGAATGGAAAGAAACCTTCTTTGGTTTGGAGAAAGTTTTTTCAAACATGTTATGAGTATAGTCTATCTTGTTTTGTTTGGAACATATGTTTAGACTTGCTTCCTTTTTTGCTATTGAACGGTGGATGCTGCTCAGTTCACGCGAATGCGAATAGAAAATCGTGGACTCATAAAAGTCGTCACCAGATTCCTAGATTTGCCCAAGAGGTTCAGCTTTAGAAGCCAAAAGATGAAATGCTATATCGCATCGTCCGACTCAGAACTGCCTAACCAACCCATAAAAAAACCAGCAATGTTCCAAGGGAAATGGTTGCAATTCATTCCTTAGCCATTGTCGTCTCGCCGTCTGGTCTTAGTTTAACAATTTATTTCTTTTCATTTCGATCCGTGGGGACCGTTTGTTTGAGAGGAGCTTCTTCGGACGGAGCACGTAGACAATACTCCACCACGTGCCCAGTAAATAGAAATGGATAGGAGAAAGCACTTTTCTCCAGGGTAGCACAATTCACAATTCGCCTTTAAAGCCTTCTCTACGTGTATTAAATTTTATTATATCAGTTGTATTTGCAACCAACTCAATATCTTATATTCAATGTCAATGATATATTTTTGTTCAGTTATCCAGCCCAACGATTCTGCAAGTTATCGTTTCTGGAGTAGTTTCTGGACTAAACGAGCAGGCCAGAATTTTAAATACGTGATGGCACATGAATTTAGTGAAAACAACTCCATAGAACAACTGGTAATTTTCTTCCTCTAAAAAATAAGGAAGATGATATTTAGGTCGATATGAAGAAATTCGTCGAATACTCCACATTCTGTAGATTTACACAGATCTACCGGAACAGGAAGAAAATACTACAAATTGGATCAAATTGGATCATCCGGTCCGGACCAAAAAATCAGGATAAGCAAGAAATCTTACGAATGAAGAAAATTGAATCAAAATAGTCAAACACATAGTATTCACTTCTTTGACAAGCGTAAATCAAGTATTTGCAGAGAAATCTGTGCAAAGAATTCACATTTTTCTGAGATAACCAGCTTCCGGGAAAGCCAAATGCGAGAAGATTGGCCAACAGGAAGTGTGAAAAATGAAATTAATTTTAAGGCCCGGACTTTTTTGTATTGTACATATCCTGTTCATATTTTTCACACCAGTGACTCGAGTTGTTTTTTAATTCTAAATGCAGAGCAAAAGTAATGCACTTGAGTTCTGGTCTGGATCTGTGCAGACATCACCCACGGGTTCTATCTCATATCAATCCAACCTCCCATTCACATATTTTTGTCATCCTAAGGATAGAAAATAGGATGCACTCTCAGTATAGATGAGTAAAATCTGCTCTGTCGCCCTTTGTCCTCTCTCCCATAACCGCCAACTCTAATTTCCATAACCTTTGTCCCGCCATTTCACTTCATTTAGACTCGAATAGCGTTAAAACCATGCCCGACAGTTTTTTAATATTAATGTATTCTAGCAGATTGAAAATTCGATCCCTCGAACTGATGAATGATGAGCGACAGATCTAATACACAAAAATTAATTTCAATTTTAACCAGATACTTGTCAGTAAAATTATTCGCGAGGTGTGAAGAACTACGTAAATATATACGTAAAGAAGTTGAACTAAATGTAACACAGGTAATGGATAGCTTATTATTAGGCTGAAAGTAAAAAAAGAAGAATTTCACTCATCCAATTGGTTCAGATAATTGTCGTGTAGTGTCGTGTAGAAAATCTATATGGTCGTAATTTCAAGCCTGTATAAATTGACAATGGAAAATAATTTCCATCTAGAGGACAATCAATCCACCTTTGTGAGGTCCAAGCCCAATAAATACTTTCATCCGACGTGAGCTAAGTAAAATGCCAATTGTTGTACTTGGGAAGACCTTAAAGAGTTTTAATTCATCTATTTTTTGTATCATACAGTAAAATGCAGATTCATCGTGTTCGTGATGCATCCTTGAATTTCCTATCGTCCCTGCCTGCATTGGATGGTTGTAATCGTTGTTGAAGATTGTTTGGGTTTAGCTTTGAGCAACTAGAAATCGAAGGGGGTTTTGTTTCGGAGAGAGAAGACCCGCTTTGGTCAACTATGGTTATCAAAACCTGAGAGTGTAAAATAATCTTCTTCTCAATTTCAATCTTCGACTCCCGGTGGTAGTAGCATTGTTATTTGAAAGTGTATCACGTTTCAGAAGTATAAATAATTCAATCCAGCATATGCTGACATGATGTTTTTTTAAGAATGGATTGTTGCATGAAATAAACTGATCAGAAAGGAATCCCATTCCAACTTTAGGCTCAGAATTTGCATTTAAGCACTCGTTTTAGCATAAGTTATTCTGTATTCTTTTAATTTTAATTTGTTTTTACAATTCCTGCGTTATAAATTCTAAGCATGCTTGTACAAACTTTCATTATACTTTAACTTTATCATCGATGAAGTGACTGTGTAATGGATACGAGGACCCCCACCTTGACCGTCAAATCTTTTAATCGTGTAACTATGCATTATTGGTTGATCATGACAGCTTCAACCAGATTGAACACAAGGAATCATTTGCATATTATTATATATTGCCTTGCCGAGTGCAATTTTGTTGATCGGTCTTGAGTGTGGGGAAGAAAATATGCCTCGGCGTGGTCCACCTTATCGTCAAAAAAAATTCAAACGTGGATGACTAAGACTGTTATTAAAGTGTCATCACAGGACATAATCTCCTGGGCTGAACCTGAAGGCTGCTGGAAGCTGCTACAACGAAAGAAAACTGCTGAGTCTTTGCTTACCTTTACACAAGTAAAATTCACACCTAAGCTACAAGCTTTGATGTGGTTATTCCGCACCATCATGTTCATCTTATGAAATTGAAAATATAAAAAAAACCTTTAGTTCATTCTTTCTGCGTATGTTTGCCAAGAATGAGAGTGTGAAAAAGAATAATGACATTGTGAGAGCAGTGACACAACTCTAGACACGAATGTTGTGATTAGCACGCACAACACAGCCGAAGAACCAAAGGGCGCAAAGTGAACACAACAAAAAACCACCCAATCAACATTGCCATTTATTGGCGTCGGAATGAATGTGCAGTTTCTTGCTTTGCCACTAAATCCATAGAATGTGTTATCCGATCCTAATCCCCAGCAACAAATACTACGACCACTAATCCATTCCACTGTAGTGTAATTTTGAAAATAACACTTGCAAAACATCAATTCGTACATTCGAATTGTGCATACAACCGATACAAATGGATTATGTGGTTTATTTGCATTGCACTGGGTTAGCCTAATCTTCTCTTCACATGGATTACGTATTGAACTCATCCAATACTCAGATTGCATCTTTGTCGCACCTGCCCCTCACAAACTTTGTGTGTATTCGTCATGTTAGATTGTAAAAATCAAATGTGCGTCAGGTTAGCATAGAGTTCACATTATGCGTGGAATTTTGGAGCGATGACACTGTCCCAACGCTCAATTTCTTTATACTCAAATTCTAGTTTGGTTTTATAGACTTCTGAGACTTGCTTATTGCAGTTTTTCAGTAATGCTTTGGAATTATATTTTATTTGGAACTTCTAATCGATAGAAAGTTTCTGCTCTAATGCTTCTTGGCGCCGAGGCAGGCTAAGTCGTAATAGTTAAGTTCAATTACGGTAAAATTATGAACATCGGTTTGATTCATATACAGACACATCTTCCAAAGATATCAGACAAATCCACCTAACCGAGATTTCTTGTTGTCAGAGTTAGGGATGGTACACGTAAAAAAGAAGTGGACCCAGGTTGAATTGAAGGGTTTATACTCCTGCTATTTCAGTAGGGTAAAATAATTTTATTTTATTAGAGCCTCCTGTCTAGCACAATAGTCTTGCCTGCATACATACGATAAAAAAGTTCATCTTTTTCATTTCTTTACTTGCATAGCCAACCAACCCATGGACCCCAGTACAAGGATTCAAAGTTCGGTTTGGATCCTTCGGAAGAGTGGACCTGAAATCCCCGTGTGCGTACTGAAAATCTCGTTTTGAATCCTCAGGCCTGGGGAAGTAAAGCACTTGGGGCCAAAAGCTCTGCACTCGTTCACATTTTAGTTGTTGGCCCAATCTAAGCTCTTTCGTAGGGGAGATATGGGGAATCCGATTTCTTCAAAAATGTGTGTAAAACAATTACGGACAATCAATGAAATCGTAAAAATTAAGCTCAGACACATAAATTAAGGCAAAATTATCAGTACAAAATTTTTCAAGTTT
Organism: Thalassaphorura encarpata; assembly: GCA_009869925.1. Classification (NCBI taxonomy): domain Eukaryota; kingdom Metazoa; phylum Arthropoda; class Collembola; order Poduromorpha; family Onychiuridae; genus Thalassaphorura; species Thalassaphorura encarpata. The sequence goes on from WJEZ01000003.1 coordinate 51,566, forward strand.
TTCAAATAAAATGTCCCAGCTGCAAAAATTAGCCTTAGCCACATAAAACACTACATTAATTAGCCCATCCTTGCTACTATTACTAATCGCTGAAATTGTAGAATAGGATTTGCACAGGAATGCGTAGAGGTTGTGTCGCGTATGAAGTCAAATCAAAGCATATCTATGGTCTGTATTGCCCCAGAGCTCCCCGCCAGTTCTCCCCTTGTGGAAGTCTTTTCTTCAGCGGTTCTCACTTCGTGCACCTCAGTCTCGATGTGAAAGGCTTCCGTGCTCGTCGGACTTGTTCTCTCTCTCCGGCTTTTTGATACCACCTTCAGAATACGTACTGCTCGACTCAATAACAAAACAACAAATCCTCTAAATTAAATTCGAATTTTTTATAACAGTCAAAAAAAGTGATTTCTTTAATTTCCATCAATTTCTTTTTGAAGAATTCTACGAAACATGGTTAAATTCGGTTGGATTTTTTGAATTTTGAATGGATTTATTGAAAAGTGTGAGGATGTGAGTTGAACTAGAGGGGTGAAACGTAATAAGTGTAAATGTGCATGCAAACTCGCTCATCCTCATTGCTTAGAAGATTGGTTGGATAGGAAATTCTATAACAATGTGAATTGAGGACGAGGGGACTCAAACCAATGTTAAAATAAATGTTCATATTTGGCCACAACATTCTACTATTGTACACTATTGTACATTTTGTTACAAGATGAAATTATTCACGAGAACAAAAACTTAAGCCAATATTTGTGCATCTGAAGCATAATGTGAGTTCAATCGACATTGGGGCATCAAGATATTGAGAAAGAAACATCAAAACAAATTATTGAGATTTATTGGACACATAATTTGACAGCTACATTTTTTCATTTAAACAAAGTGTGTGTGGGTTGAACTTTTTATCATTGATGAGCCCAGAGTAAAAAGTTAGTTTTTTGTTTGGAAAATCAACCGGCACAATTTGGCCCTACAAAGTTTGGGCAAGGAACGACAACGGTCGGCCGTCATTGATTTGTGGTGACTGTGAGTCCCCAGGTGAAAGTCGACCAATTTGGTCGTACTTTTCTATCCAATCTCAATCGGCTACGGCCGAAACCAACGCCGGAATGACTGGTTCAAACAGTTTGTCTGGATTTCAATTCGCGGACCGGATGTTGAAGAACACTCGAAGGATTTCCGTTGTACTATTAGTGGCCGTGACGGTGTTCGTGACGTCCTCTGGGATAAACAATGATGTCCTCCTCCCATGTCCCAAGGAGTGTCAGTGCTACAATCTCCAGATTGACTGTTCTCAAAGAGCCCTCCATTCCGTCCCTAGAGGCATTCCCCGAAATGTGGAGAAAATGTGAGTCACTTTGAATCCTATTATTGTCTCCAAGGGGTAGTAGATTCCTCTATTCTTCATACCCGCGGGTAGAACCGATTCATAGCACCATCCCTCCGAATGATCCTTTCCTCTGTGTGAAGGAATGCATTTCTACCCTAAAATAATAACATTATTCACTCCTATATCCTACGCACTTTCACTCCACTTTTCTGAATTAATGTTTCACCAGGAACTTGCATAAGAAGGGGAATTTTCACCCCTTCCTTCAATTTCTCATTTAGTAAAACCTTGATACGCACTTACGCAGAATTCTATTAGAGCCGAAATAGAATGGGCAATTCATGGCTGCAATTTCACTACGCTAGTCTTAACAGAATGAAGAGTGTGATACTTGCAAATTATTAAAAACACTGTGCCCCAGTTTGCACTGTTTACACACACTAGTAGACAGGAACAATTATCAAGTTGTATTAATATTCTGCCTTGTTCTATTCACCCGTTCCGCTTCCTAAATTACTTGATGAATAGAAATTGTAAATAAGTTTGACTGGGGCATTTATTTGTATGTGTAGCATCATGCTACAAGTCGACTTGAAGTAAATTTGCTAAATTGGATCAGTCTGACAGTTTTCTGCATGTTGTATGTCAATAGAGGTTCATTTACATACCATGTACAGAGACAGATACTGGGCCTGTTAATTCCTGGACGTGTTTATATTAAATCTAGCAGTTTATCCTCTCATGGCACCATCCTCAAATGCCGTAAAACGAAATTACGACTAAAGACTCGTAATACAACTTTGTTGTTCAAAGTGGAAAAAATGTAAACTTGGATTGACAAGTTTCAAGGGATAAGACATGACCAAGTTTGACTAAATACTTGCAAGACAAGCACAAATATTTTTCGTTTTCCAAATCTCACTCTTGTTCAAATGTAAAAGTCTTTCCAAAGTTGACCAAACCAAATAAGATGACAATTCCTTGTATGGATGTTTTGAACAAGATTTGATAGCTATTCATCCTGTCCTGCAGTGGTTTACTTTGCATGCAATGTCCTTTTGAACATTTGTGGAAGTTAATTTCCAGGCATTGTTCTCCAGTCATAACATTAGGAGATCACTGACTCGTGCTCCCATAATTTTCACGCTTAGAATGCTTTGCTTTGTATGAAAAAGTGTAGAGTTGTCTGTTCCGCTAAACTTGTATTTATTTCCTACCTCACACACAGGTTCCTTTTCATTTAACCCTATCATCATTTCAAAACAAAGTTCCCATGAATGCCAGGAGTGCACGGTATGTGATCCAATAATGTTGAGTCATCTGAAAAACCCATCCGGCTACTTTTAGGCCAGTCATGCTTTAAAATTTTATGTAATTGTGAATATTTTTGGTCATTTCAATTCATTCAGCATTTCCTTTAGGGGCTCATCCATTTGTTTGCTTTTCTATCATATGCATTTCTAAATTATTATTTTCATTTGCCAAGGACAAAATATACACAAGGAACGCCAGTTGTTTTTAAAGTTTATACGACTGAAGCAAAGTTGTAAAATCAATAGCTCGGAGCGGAGGTTTATTGTAATATCCAATGAAGGTAGTAGGCAAGAGTCAGGTTCCACGACCAACTGGGTCCGCTGGAACTGAGAAGAAAGTAAATACGAAACCTTAATCATATTTTTATATCAGACTAATGCATTTTTGCTTCAGACTTTCCATTGTATATTGTTTTTTTTAATAGTTAACTGGGCATATGCATGTGCGATGGACTTGTATCATGTTACCTCCATGTCGTCACTTGCCTTGAGCATGAGTTGTAGTGTAGTAGAATTTTGAATTCACTCTGTTTAGTTTACGGAAATTCCATACCTAGCCTTGAGTTTAAATTAGGTTTGTTGAGTCTATCTATGGGACGGAGGTGAATAGTGTATGATTCTTAGGCCTTGGTTTGAGTTGATGATTGCATAAGCCACTTTGTTATTCTGCTGACTTTCACCAAATAAAGTTTATTCATCACCAGCTTCGCTTTCCCAATTTCACCGAATAAGCTTTCTCCATGTTAATGCTATACTAGGGTTTATCAGTTGCTGTTTAATTACTCCTTGCCTTGCTTCCTTCGTGCAGGACAATGTAATGTAAACTGCTGCAGTCAGAAATCATTTTCCTAGCGCCTACTTGGCTCAACCTTACGCACGAACTAATTTGTACTCCATTTGATCCTTGAGCTGAACACGTATTTATTTAAATACATGCAACAAGATTGTAAAGCTCATCTGTTTGTGGGAACGAGGTGCTTTAGTTTTAATTTAGTTTCAGAAATTCTGAAACATAATTAGTAAGTAGAGAGAGACCACACACAAATTCTGTATTCGTGGCTACTAAGAGTATGAGCTGAGAATAAATTCCATGTGCTGCTGCACTTGCCTGCCAAGTTCTTGTAAGTGTTTAAAGCCTTTGGAACATTATTAATGCAAATGTGATCAGTTAGAAAATGACGTGTGCATGATTAGGTGCCAACCCATCTGTTGTGTACCAGCCTAGTGTTAGCCCTACTCACTTGGTCGCTCGTCCATCGATCAACTTCACACTTAGCAAATTATTGATGTTTTTATTACATATATGGCAATATGTACCTCCGCCGTTTCGTGTCGGTCTCCTCCTAACTTGAAGAAGAAGGAAGGAGAAAAAAATAAACACGCAAAGCAAAGTTGCTCTTGAAGCCTTTTTCTGTCTCAAATGAAAGAAAACGCGTCAAGTCTCACACCTTTGAGTGCAAGAAGCTATTTTTCTTGCATGCATAGCATGCTGGGTCACTTATTAACCCGTCACTTACAAAAAATGTATTTATGGTTAATTAATTTTAATGAGAGCAGACGAATCATAAGTATTTTATTATATTTTACTATACTTCCAGGAAATTGTAGTGCGCAGTCTTTAGTAATTCATTGATGGTAAAATAATAGCTTTGACAAAATAAAAAAATATGCATTACCATTTTTTGTATTCGCCTGATTGGGGGAGACTAGTTTCAAAGTCCTCCCAATGTGGCATTAGAGATTTTAATGCTTTTTTTGTTGTCGTTGTCAACCATGAAGATCATGCAATGCAAGTCAAGTCTGCTTCTAACCAGTTGAGCCATTTGTTAAAAAATTCCAAGGAATAATGCTATCTTTCAACTTTTCAAGGACAAAATTCGGCGGTTTTTTTCTCCCATCAACTCACTTCCCATATATCCTTTTAAAATCACATTATTTTGGCACTAATCTTTATGAAATCTTACAACAACTGACCCAACAAGATCATATACTATAGATTTTGAGCTTTTATAATGGGATAGGACACGGGAATATAAACTTACATGTTTTAGCCATTCTTAAGGAGGAAAGATCTGCATGTGTCCTCAAGCCCACGTAACTTGTTATTTCACTTAAGGGATTAGCAATGAGTGACATGACAGACAGACTGGGTTCTTATTTTTTATCATGCTCCTCCCTTAAACAAGTTTTTCCTTCAAGCGACTCTGATTAGTATGAAAATTTCAAATTATTTAAATTAGGGATGGATTCAGCAGCCAAACAGACTCAAAATGGCAAATCATTACACAAAGCAGTAGGTGCGTCTCATGATGTTTTTAATAAAAGTCAACAATTTGACAGCTCAGCCTCTCCCATTTGATTACAAAATTGATATTTAATGCCTCTGTACGATTAGATTTCTACTCGGGGATGTCATTCATACAAGGTCATATACCATTGTAAACTGGGAACATTGATCTTTGAGACAGATTCTCGGAAACTGTCATTTCAAAAATTCAGAACCGAGAGACCACAAAGCTACACCTGATATCGGCGGTCTTGTTGAATTTAATCAAACGAATAGAACTGAGGTTGAAAGTTTTTAGAACTTGCCAATTAATTGCAGTAACTTGTCAATTATTTTGACATATTCGTGTTCAATAGATTGCCAAAAATATATTTAGCGAAATGAAATGAAATTAATCAAAAGAACCGAGCACAATATTACCCTGCTAAATTAAGCACCTGATGGAGGTGGAAGGCTTCGCATCCTATAAGTTATACAATAAAAGTGGGAGCTTCATGTATAAGTTGTAATTTGTATTGAATGAAAAAAGGAAATGACATACCAACACGAAGTTTCTTTGGTTGTAACATGAGAACGTGTGTATGTTGAAGAAGCCGTAGTAGTTTGTTAGTTTTTTGAAAAAGGGAAGGCGTGCTACAACAATACTACGGTGGGCCTAGGATACATTGTGGTATTTCTTTATGATGTTAAGACATGGAGAAACACCCAAAAACCCACCTTCCAGAACTTGTAAATTTAAACTTATTGTAAAGGGCCCAAAGACCCTGGATGCTCGCTCGGTGTTGGGATGCAGGAAAGATGTCCGCCTCAACTTAAAACATTGTCACACGGAGATTTATGGTTCCGTCTGTCACTACAACTCTCAGCCACTCTCTTATCTTCAAACCAAAAACCAACTTTTTGTTTCCTTTTCTATTTAAAATATATGTAGTCAGTCAGTCAGTCATCAGTCTTCCTTCTTTCCTTAGCCAGCGTTTATAAAGTGTCACAGAATTCACGCTTTGACTGTTGTGTTTGGAATTTAGGCATGTAGGATTTTATTTTTGTGAATATAAATCCTTTCCTCATTTACTATACACTGAATTTTCTTCCCCTTTACGCATTGCATAAATGTAATGATCTCCCGATCTTTGAATGTGAAGAAACTGAAATTCGGGGGCATTGGATCTCTTTGGTATTTTCTATCCCAAGAGTTTTCTCTTCTGCATTAAGATTCTTTCAATATTCAATGGATTCACTTGGTTCTTTGACTCTTGTCTTATCAAATTCCTCCGAGGAATCCCATTTGCTATCTCTTCCTCTTCCATTTATTTGCTTTTTCTCTCGTTCTCTTACTCTCTAAGGCCCTCACTTCTCTCTTCATCATTTCTAGGCACTATTAAGATAATGCTGACTGAGACTGACTGACTCTTGGAGCTTATCACTATTTGCATGTGCTGTTCTCTGCGATTATCAAATTACTTTGCGTTCCTTGCCGAGCGCCCGTCTCTTATGCACGACGCAACTTGTGATGAGTTGACAAATCGCGTGTCAATATGACAAAAGTAATGGCTTGGCTCAGACAGGGTTTGTTTTAAACATGACGACAAACCCAAATGTCTACCCAAACCATGTTGGAGGAAACTCAAAACAAAATCTCTTTCCATAATATTAACACGTGCTGGATCTGGTTTCTTTGCATGGTCCGTTAATTAATTACAATATTTTATTTTTGTTTACAGAGATCTTCAAGGGAACAATTTGAGCGTGATTCATTTGTCTGACTTTGCTGGATTGGGATCTCTTCGTGTAATGTAAGTCTTCGTCATAACCTTGACTAATAAAATAAAATAACAGGTCGTGTGATGGCTCAGATATACGTTCACATTTTAAGTTGACATTTTTATTTACAATTTCTTTAAGAATACTTAACTCATTTATAATTTCAATTCAATGGTTACTTGGGAATAAAGGGTTATTGTATCCGGATTAAAATTATGTTCTCCTGGATTAGTTTTCATATGCTGCTCTAGGCATAGGAGTACATGTATGGGAATCGGATAAAATCCAATAGTTTTCCATTCTGATACTCTGAATCAGTCGCCTGGATTGAGATTCTTGAAGAGGATGTTGGCTGAAGCGTAGCTAGAAGACTGGAAATCTCTTGAGATTTTATTTAAGGGAACCATGCATTGCACTCATTGAGCGGAAATGTACTTAAAGATTTTGATTGAATTAACTTTTAGACAATTGTCGGATAACGAGATTCGTACTGTGGAGAAGGGCTCTTTTCAAGATCTTGCTTCGTTGGAGAGAATGTAAGTAGCTCCGGCTCTTTTGTTCATTCCTTCCTATTTAATTTTTCTATGTGTGTCCTCTCACAGTGTGTAGTGTTAAGGCTAAATACTAACTAGTGACTCCAATGACTGGGAGTCCACTTGAATAGTAAACTTTTAAAGATTGGACTTGGCTGTGGACCATGGGATAGTTTAATGTATTTTAATCACAGGCAGTCATATAGCCGGCGAAGGCTGAGGGCGAACAACTTTGACGGTGGTTCAGTCACTCAAGTTATTTTATGTCGTAGGTGCCCTTTGGGAACTCAGTCGTTCAATCAGAATCTCATTTACCATTCCAAACGAACATATATCTCCCAGTCATGTCCAAGCCAGGTAGAATCATTTGGGACTACCCTGATTATACACACACCACACACATTTTACTAACCACTAAAATCCCACTTCTACCTTTGTTTTCCGACTTTTAAATTTATTGCCCTTGACCAAATCCTCCCGTCAACTCTATAAATTACCTGCCCTTTTTAAAGCTCCTCTTCCTTTCCTTCTTTAAAATCTCCTTATGCAAATGACCACCTCTTTCACGCCACTTTTTCGTCTCCGCCACTCGTACGTATTTCTAAATTTCCTATTGTTCAACTTGAACAAGTGATTTAATAAATTAGAGTTCTGTCCCTTGGAAATTATCCTTGGCTTTCCACTCTAATCATTACAATTATCCGAAATCTTTGTCCAACGGATGTCATGTCATGGCTTGCCATGAAAGGGCCGACTTTAATGGTAAGTATAAAAAAACCCGGCCTAGTATACGTATACAATGTGTTAGCATAGGAGGCCCAATAGGCCTCAATGAATTTTGAAGATCCTCAGGTTGGACTCGGATCAGATTTTTGAAGGTAGTACGTATGGCTTGAGTTGGACGATTCCAAATGAAATGACATGAAAAGTTATTGGGGTCTTTCGTATGTTTTTTTCTCCTGACTTTCTCCCAAAGGTATTTTGAGTCGGGCAGTGAGATGGCTGCTGCTTCCGTAAGCAAGTTAGTACGGTTAGCTGTGACCATTTATTTTCTGACAGAAAAAAGTACGTACGTACGAGGAGCAAGCATGGGTTTTAGAAATTGGTAGAAGGGTGGTGGTGGAATGAAGGGCTTGGGCTTGAGTTTGAGAAAAGCGTTGAGTGAGTGGATAAATATTCGGTTGGGAAGTAAAACGGGAGATGCTCGTTAGAAGAAGCTGAGGTGGATATAAAGTGACTGACTACAACTGCCTTGGGACTCATAAAGGAAAACTCGAACCAATGTGTAAACCCATTCTTTTGCACCCACTTGATAGCTGACTTGTAAGAAAAATCGCACACTAGCACTCCTTCCCATTCCCTGCCTTCCACATAATATCAGAGAAACGCTTTCTGGTAATCCATTATTGACTTTTACATGCATGTCTAACTAACCTTAAGCTTCTTTCTTTTGCTGGAAAAATATAAAGCTAACAGTCTTACCCAAAGGGAAAATTTTCTGAAGGAAAAAAGTAATTTTATATGTAAGAACTTCTCTCTTGTTTTATGATAAGACTTATGAAAAATTAAACAAAGGAAACGAAAGGTTTTGGGCAATCCAATAAGCTTCTCGAAAGGTGAGTTTTTGGCATTATCGGTAACTAGGAATTCTTGGCAAAATGCTGCTACGTTTACTCGCACAAAAAGATCAGAGAAAAGCTTGTGCATTAAATTTGCTTATTAAATTCTGTTTCTTAATCTCAAACACGATTTGCTCCTCCAAATGTTCTAAAGATGCGTAGAAGAAAGTCTTTCCATAATTTATTTTACCTTTCATCGTAATTTTTTTCTTTTCCTGAGTTGGGCGGAATTCGATACCAATTTTTTTTAGTTGGTGAGCTATTTGTCAGTTTAATGACTATTTGGATGTCTTGGTTTTTTTAATCGAATGGGAGTGTGAAGCTAGTGGGGAGAGGAAGGAGTCATTAAATTCATTTATTGTGGAATGGGGTTACATGGCACATTTACGTAGCTGAGTTGGCGACGATAGAGAATGGAATGATGTAATAAGATCCAGTGGATGTGGGATGTGGAACTTCAATTCCCGGAACTTTAATAACATCAGTCATTCACCAAATGGGAATATTGGTGTTGGAAAGTGTGCGATTTACGTGCCATGGAATAGTTGAGCTCACTAGGGTTAGGATTGCTGAGCTGCTGGGGTGAGTAGAGGAATGAGATCTGGGGCGAGAACCCGGTCACACGAGGTAATTATCCACCGAGTCACATCTCCGGAACCCAGGATTCTGTAATAAGAGGTTTTTCTCCAACCCAGGCCAGGGAGTCCTTCTTCCCCTGTCATTCGAGCCCAAAGCCTAAAACTTCAATATCATTCCAACCAAAGGAAATTAGAATGAAGAACAAGTACTAGAGTAGTCGGTTTGGCAAAGGCAAAGCTCCTGGCTCAAGAACAATAACAGCCAACTTAGCTTGGCAAGTAATGTTTTCTCATTAATGAGTAAAAAAAAAGCCAACTGTGAGCACATACGCATATACAAGGAGAATCATCCGCCTTGTATACGGTAGAATTTTAACATAGAAACTATAGATGAAATTTTGAGGCGAGAGGCTTTCCCCGATTTATCTGTTCCTGGATGACTTTCTCCCCTTCCTGTGTCTTTCTTATTATAGATTACCAGGGCAGGCAGGGCGGCAGAGTTCCCCCCATTCTTATTATTATGTATTATGACCCAACTCTCCCCATCATCTCAAGACTTGGACTCCCTCCTTTTGTTCTTCTCCTCAAAACCTGAATTTAGAACAAAAGAAAATGTCTCTTCTTCCTTTCTTAAATCAAAGGCAGTTATGTTGCTAACAATGCTAGAATGAGTACATCATTTGTACAACTTGTGCTTCTGAAATGATTCCTATCCAAAGATTTTAGTGATAAAATGAAAGGACAGAATTGGAATCCATATTTGGCAAGGAATGGTTTCTACTAATTCTGGTTCTTCCATTCTTTATTTTTGTAACACAGGAAATAGCGCCTTTCACTTGTCTCTCTAGTGTGTGTGCCCTGCTTACACATTGGGATTGCAGATAAAATCCATTCAAACCTGTGCAGTCCAAACTTGTGCAATGCTTTCGAAGCTTTTAACTCATTTTGAACAAAAAATTTCCTGCCTATCATCTGATCGATCAAGTTTTTTGAGTAAGCCAATTGAGTCCAATGTTATCCATTGGACAAGAGTTGTCTCCGATTAGTGAAAGAGTTGCGGGTGCTTTCAATTCAATTCCCTTAAGACTTTGTAGGGAAAAAAGCCTGATAGTTCGTCCGATGAGGTTAACGAAGGAATTCAAGAAGAGTTGTATTGTATAGAAGAAGGAAGCACTTTAGTGAGGAGCTAGAATAGTTTGAGACAGACTGGTCCATTGGTGTTGGAGTTTGGCCAGAGATTCATTCCTTTTTCTTTTCCTTTAGCCCGGATTTACTAAAGTTGGTTTCTGAGAGAGAGTCTCTTATCTTTTGGGGAAGAGGACTCTTCTACTATCTCTCCCTCGTCTCAAGTTTTTGAGAAAAGAGACAAACAGAATATCCGTCCATCCCAATGTACTTAACTTAGCCAGACCTGCCTGCCTGCCCACTGCCCTTTCTTTTAGTGAATAGAAAATATGCGTGCGTGCATAGGACCAACACTATTTTTCCTCTAGGATTTGTCCTCAACCTAAGTAATGTGCACTTAGGACTTTCTCCTCCTGGTCCCGCATACTTGTTTACGTTTCCTTGGAACAGACGATGCTTCCGGCTCTGTATTGCTGGGCTAAAGTATCTATTGAAATTCTTGGTTGAAAGCGAAAGCATGCATGCAAGGATTGCCCTGGTCCAAGAAGATCATTCTATGGTTCCCACCACTACTAAACTCTAACATGAACTAGTTTTGCTGCGCTTTCCTTTTTTTACTTGATGATAGTTCGTGCAGAACCAAATCTATTCCTGTAGACAAGGGAAACTTCCATACCGCGGAAGTACGTGGACGGAAAGAAACTGATTTTTCTCTGAAAAGAATTTGATTTCCTAAGGAATAAACTTTGTGAGGAATTTGAAAGGCGACATTATTTCCTCGAGCTCTAGGGAAAAAACCGAGAAAGAAAAAAACTTGTGTCAGCAAATGTAGTCGGGAGAGCAGTAGCAAGCAGCAGTGGTTTGGCCTGCATTCTTCGTGTGAGTTTTTGTAGTCGGTTGTTTTCTGTGTTGGGTTGAAGGATGAGAGAAGAGTTGAGAAGGTGGACAATTTGTCTTCTATCCAACCAACTTCCCTGTGTACATAGTTAAGTCAACTCAGCTCAACCCTACAAACCCAATGTATCGACTTAATATGCATGAAGTGAAAAATTGGCTAATTTTCTGCTCGTTTATCTTTTTCTTCTGCTACGTTCTCCTCTCCCGTTTTGTTTTCAACCAACCGAACCCAAGAGTCCATACAACTTAAATGTGCTTTTTTCATTTCGGTAAACGACTCATCGTTTCACCCTGGTGGTGGTGGCGGCAAAGGCGCCGGTTGGAATGGAATCCTTTAACTCTTCTCAACTCAAGTGCTATTTCTTGAAGCACTGTGTCTCCATGCATTGCATTGCACAGGTTCTTATTACAACTACAACACTACACACAGAGAATAAGATCCAGATTTCCTTCCTCGGATTCTTTTTTTTTACTTCTCCTTTTTAAGGGAAGGGGCGCATATGAACTGAACGTGAAGCAAAAATTATGTTCAGTGGAATTCTTTCCTATAAATCTCTTGTTGTCACATACACTCGCCCATATACATTTTATAAACTTTTTTCCTTTCACATCCTCCGTCCTTAATTTTCTCTCAAGCACCTGATTCAATAATTCTTCCTTTTACTACTCGAGTTCGCACTTCTACTAATTTATTACAAAAGAATAATTCAAGAGGACGTTATGGTTATCAGAATTTTCTAGCTCAAAAGGTCAAACTCGTTTGGATTTAATTCAGCTAATTATAAGAACAATGGAGCAACAATATTTAAGTGCTGTGAATCCGAGATTAATGATTAGTAATAACCCTTGTGACCTGTAATTGACTTATTTTCAATCCCATTATGAATGGCAAATACATCCCATTTTATTTTACGACCCATCTCATTGAAATAATAAAGCAAATGCTTTTGTTGTAGTTAGCCAGCCTCAGCCTGTACCAGGTGAAGGAAATGAAGGTGTTTGTGTTTCAGAGGACTAATAGATTCTCATTTCCTCTTGTTTTATATTTGAACCCTGTGCTCCCTTACCTCGTTTCGTCCAGCAATATATTCATGTCTATTTAATGGTTCGTATAATGAGTAATTTACCTGAAGAACAAAAAAGGAATAAAAAAACTCGAGGAAGGGGAAAAAAAGCGTAGGCTAAAATAATTGGTGGGAGTCCAGCTTGAAACAAATGACTTGACTCTAGGTTATGCCCAAAGGATAAGTTAACATGAATACATTCTAGACTAGACTAGAATACGAAAACGATTAAGGTTTTGCAGTTCGACTTCCCTTGAGGAAAGCTAATAAAAAAACCAATTAAATAATTTTATTCTTCTTACCTACTCCGACTTTCTTTAATGTCATGAAGTCCTATAGTTTGCTTAAATATTACATAAAGAAAAATGGCTGGCTAGTTAAGCGTAGCAAAGAGTCTTATGTCCAAGATTACCTGGCTATGGCTTCCTTACTATTCTGATTATTCTTTTCTTGGCTGGAAATGGAATACGTGAAATTGCTTGCCAACTTTCCGTTATTGATTTGATTTCTTTTGAATGAATTTGGCGTTTGATGTTCTCAAACATGATTTTCTATATAAAAAAGGAATTTTGAAAATTTTCATGACATCACATACCAGTTAGGTTTGATCTTCCTTTCTACCTGTTGAATTGTGTTGACAATTTTGTTCCAGAAGATATTTTAGCTTTTCAAAATGGACGTGGGAGTAAGGGAGAAGTAGTTCAATAGAATTCTGAATTACATATGGAAGTCATTCAAGAAGAATAAGTGCATATAATAGAAATCCTTTCTACAGTCTGGTTCTGAGTGAGTCAAGGAATAAAAAAATCTTGAAGGAGGGTATCATCATCCCTGGATTCAATGGAATGAGTAAAAAGACGATGATAGTAATAGAAAGGACGGGAGAAAGGGGAAATGAGGCTCATTGAGTGGAAAAGATTTGCACACCTTCTACAGTGACATTGGCAAAAGTGACTCTCTCGTTTCGTCCGTCTCTTCCCCAGATCCAATGTCATTCATCCATGTGAATGGAAATTCAAGTGCGGGTTTTTCACGAATTACACGTAAAAGCTTTTAAATCTCGTGTGAAACAAGAAATTTGCTCTGAAAACGGATCAAATTCAAACTAAATCAACCCGAGAGCTTTTCACTTACTCTTTGTTTAATCTTTTGGGTCAACATGAGTTCATCGCATCATTCAGACGATGAGATAGAGTTAGTTTTAGTTCCTATATAGTTTTTTTTCCCTTTCCCTGTCAATCTAATTATTCCAGGTGCTTGGATGGAACTCTGCCAGAGATGAATGTATTTATTCACTCCGGGCGAAACATTATACTCTTCTTACGTCTCTTCTTCATTCGTTGACGTTCGTATTTAATTTAGACGATGACAGGCGGCGCGTTCCACCGATACACAGATGTCATTCCCTTTTGGATTCGAACGGAACCGCACGCTTTTCTCCAACTGCCAGGCCCCACGAGGATAATATTCGAGAGTAGCAAATACAGTAGGTTGGGTTGGGAATACATCCCCTGCCCCGGAGTGCAATCGAAATTACACAATACATTAACGTAAGTGTACAAACGTGAACTCCAAGGCCGCCATATCCTTTACCATGTTTAGGTTTTGTTTACTGCACTGTAGACTCCTTCACCTAGGGCCTTCCTGACTTGAGTCTTGTTTTCTGCAATAAATTGGAAATGAATAAAGTTCATTTCTTCCTAGGAAATTCAATTAAAACTTTCTGAGTCCTTCCGGTCTGTCCTAGCTTTCAAATTACGGACCTGTGTTCCGACTCATATCATCGAAACGTCGCCCTCGTTCATATGGGTAGAATTTCGCATTGAAGGAATAATAAGAGTACGAATAGTCCAATGCATTTCTGAAAGCTAAATCAGGATTCTGTTTGCCATTACACACATGGAAAGTACATATCGTTTTAGACTTGGTTGAGCATGGGTAGACAGAGTTACACCTGGGGGATATTCTCCATAATAACTAGACCCTGATGATTTGATTCCTTCTCTTTGATTTTCCGGAAAAGACGTACTCAAAGCATTATTCTGGGGATTTTGAATGGATAAATGTCAAGAGAAGATGGAGGAAGTTCTAGTGTGGATTGAAAATACAAAAGAAAAAGGACTTGAGGACAGACAGGGTCTTCTTCTTCTTCTTTTGCTTCCTGCCTTGGAGTTTCACGTGTAATTGAAGAATGATATCTTTCAGGAACGCATTCTCCTATCTAACTCTTTCCTTACTTTTTGGTTTGGGTCTTCAGGGACTTTGGAAAACTTTCTTTTCCTCCTTCCGTTCTCCGAGCTTTCTTTCCCGGAATGATATTCTTTATCACAAGGAACCATGTTTATGAGAGTAACTTTCGACGACTTCGTCTTGTCGCCTTTCCTTCCCTCTCAAAGATTGTTGTACCTAACAGATTTCACTTGTACTGACTTCTTACATGTTTTTCCTCAGATTTCATTTCAGGGGGTTGCTAAAGTTGGCCAAAGATGACAAAAATATCCAACAAATTCCGTTTTCTTTAAATCGCTTTTTTGAAATACGCATATGCATGCAGCTCTTGTAATTTTGCTGTGATAACAGAATTTCATGTGCAAATATTTTGGCTGTAGATAACAGTTTTCATACTTTGCTCAAATCTCAATTTCACATTTGCAACCAAATCTAAGCTGTATATGGATTAGATTTTCAACGAGTTTTTTTATACAGTAGATTCGTTTCCTGTCAAACAAAATTTGTGCAGATATTGAGAAGGATAAAGCCTTGGGCGTTGGTTATGCATTATAATTTTTTATTGAAGTGAAGTCTGTATATCTACTTTTTAATAACATATGAAATGTTATGTTATGTTATCCTTTCTGAAGCGTAGTGAACAGCTTACTTCATGATGAAATTGGTACATGTACTTGAGCCCAACAAAATCATTGCTTGTGTATCGAATTTCAAAAGCCGGTCAAACCAACTGATTCTCAGTCATCCAGCAGATTCAATACACTTTATACTTTAAGGAGCCCTCCTGTGATTCCAGGAAGTAGCTGGTGGTGGTTGAATATCTGAAACCAACCACTCAACCCTTATTCCACCCTCTCAACTGAGTTGACCTTTACGCAGTTGGACTTGTCATAAAACTGATCTGTTGTACGTTTTGAGAATATACCAGCCAGGTTGGGTTCCTCGAGCTAAACTGCTAGACCCTTCCCCGCCTTCAAGTACAAATTAATTGTTATGTTCAGAATAGAAACAACGATTCCTTTGTGGCAGACCACTTGCTCTCCCCTTTCTTTTCCTCGTTAACTCAATTTTAAGGATAAATTATTGTTTGGTTATCCTGCTTTGTTCTTAAGTCTTATATATGTCAAGAAACAAAAGGCAAGGATTAGTTTCAATTACGGTTACCCACATAAAAGCGGCTCTTGATTTAAATGTGGATGTGTTTTAACAACTTTTCTTGCTCATCGCTTTTGGTAAATACAATTCTAATGGTACATGCAGAATTCGGATGACAAAGTTTTTAGGGTGAGGACTGACTGAAGAAAGATGGATGAATAGGTAGAGCGAGGTTTGGCTAATGACCCAGGTGTCTGCAAACAAATGTCAATCCATTTGTCAATTTTGGCTAAAGAAGTCACTGTTATTAATAATATTACCACATCGATCGAATGTATGATTCCTAGCAGAGCAAGCAGAGGTATAGAAGCCAGAGGAAAATACGTACGTACGTGCGTCTGTTGAATTCTAACATTAGAACACAGATGCGTCTTATTTGCTGTCATCTGGTTCAAACAACATTCAAAAGTCACTCATTGTAAGCTAAGCTAGTCAAGTTGGGAGTTGAGTTCTATTCTATCTACTTTCCCTCGTATGTCACTGACTGTTGTCAACCAGATTTTCATCCTTTTCCTCCGAGGTCTCCTGCCGTGCTTCCCAAATGCATCATCATCCGGCCTCTGTCCTTCTGCCCTTTATTCCGTCCAGGTCAACTCACCTCTTCCTTTTCGCATTTCAAAAAAAGCCGACTCAGACCCAGAAGAAGAGAACAGAAAAGTCAAACAGGGTGACAGAGCCATGCCGCCGACCAACTACAAGTTCAATAAAGTACAATTTGCTCAATTCAATTCAAACTTTGAGGACTGTTGCTTCCAGAGGGCAAGGCAAGGCCATTCTTTTTATCAATAAGACCCAAATCACTCTTGAAATGTTACTATTCTTCCGGACATGTGTATTGTTAAAAAAGGTCGTCCTTTTGTTAATGAAAATCTTGTTTGATTTATTTGACTTGATGCATGCATATTATTTGGACTGAACGTTTCCTGCAAATCTTTGGTTAATTTAAATAAATTTTAAATTGTAACTTTACATGAGCGTCCACAGGTAAAAAGAGTTTGTTGTACATGTTTCGAAGTCAGTAGAACACTAGAACTTCATAGTAGGAAGATACGAGCCCGAAGTTTTCTGTTGCTATCTAAAGAGTCTGGTGTCTGGTTTTCTTATCCCAGAAGTATACACATCACACCGGTGGCGGTGACTTGGAAAATACACACACCGCACCGTTTTCAAACCCCTTGTCAGGGAATTATGTGGACTCGTATTTTAAACATACGGATTTATGATGGACTCACTAGAAATTTTAGGCAGATGTGCTACGTCATAATCTAGTGCTAGGAATGTATCAGAACTTGAAACGTTTAGCTCCAAATATGCCAGATTTAGAGATTTACTCCAGTTATTAGTCCAATTCAATAAAAGTGCTTCCCAATATCCTTTGTGAAAATTTGTCGCGACGTAATAAGTTCATGAAATGGGGCTTGTTTCTTTTTTATTATTTCACAATGAAGCTAAAATTTTTACCCGATTTCCTAATCACCCAAGGTACGAATAGAGTGGACTTGAGCTAGGTGACATACATGTCGGGAAAAACCGGTTAAGTTTATGAACAAAAGGTGAAATTGGAAGTCGCCTTGCCTGGGCATTGTGGTTCTGTTACGTTAATGGGCGTAACGGACGAAAAACCTTGAATAAAATTTCGGACAGGAGCTGGTGTTGGTGATTCAGGGGTTAGGAGCTTAGAGCTTTTGTGTATTTATTCTGAAGGATGATTAGAGTACGTGCTCAATCCAAGGATGGTAAGATTGGTTTATGAAACATTTGCTCAGCCAGCAGTAGTGGTAAAGAAGGATTTTTGATTCTCGCAATCACAATGCCCATTCCATGATTTTTCAACGCGTGATCCTTCCAACATTTGTAGACGAATGGATTTTCTATTCCCAAGCTCCGATCCTATTTGCACGTATTCTATCATGAAGCAAAAGAAGGAAGACATTTATTTATTTGGAATTTTCAAAATAATACATCTACATCTGCTCTGCACGAACCAACATCATCTGCTCAGATGTAAACGTGAATGGACGGCCCCGTCCTGTTTCGCCCTAATACACTAATGCACAATACACATAAGAGAAAAACAGAGAAATAAATATTAAACAAGGGAGTAGTGGATACACTCCAGTACTGTACCGAATGTCCTGTCCTTTGTTGTACTCAACTCCTGATATAATTTATTCTTTCGTTTGGTTCAGGCCACCAAACATTAAAATGAGATAGGCACAAAAGGAAGAATCATGGGCCTATTAATTCCAGAAGTAACTTCTCCATGTCACTCTATCTGAGAAGTCTTCTTTGATCAATTGGAGCTGGAAGCAATCATAATGTTATTGTATCCACCACAACAAGGATATGAAATTTCGATGTGTTGCGTTGCGTTACAAGGACCCATCTCTCAAAGTCCCACGGACGGACGAATCTGGATCATAAGCAGGAACAAGGAACTGAGGATGAAGATACCCTTGTTTGAAAAATGCAGTAGTAGTTGTTAGCATTGCTTGACTCTGCGCTGTTATTACAAGATAATGCAATCACTACTACACGAATGCCACCCAAGTCAAATCCGATACTGGGAAGTATATAGAATCAGGTGGGAGGAGGCAAGGAAGAATAATAATTGCAAAACGGATATTGAATAGCTAGAATGCATACAAAGCTGAATTTTAAAGATCTGCATCGGAAGAATCTTGTGTCTGTCTGAATGTTGAGAAGGAGGAGAGATGTTCGATAACTTGAGCTCAAGAATATATGGATGAATGTAATCGAACTTGGTTCTAATGTTATGTATGGGAATGGGCTGAAGGGCTGATCACCCATTGCTCAGGCAAGTAATGAGATTTGAAGTCTTGATCGTGATAAAACTCCTGATGCCTCCGTTCATGCCACCGACCAACCGACCCACCTTCTTTCATTGCACAGGAAAACAAACAAATAAAAAAAAACTCTGTTCTTAACCCATTATTGCAATCCTTCTACTGAAGGAAAAAACTACCTATACACGAAATGCATAGTGCATAGTTAAGTTAGGATCTCTCGATCCGTCCATAGAGTAGGAAATTAGGTATTGATGAAACCCTTTGCCTGAAGTAAATGTTTTCATCCATCTATGTCTGGTTGTTCATCTCTTCTTCATACTCATCCACCTCATAATTACATCTTTTGTCTCAGCCATTGTTTACAAACTTTGATTCTTGAGTAGACACAATCAGCCACGCACGAAGTTATGGGTGATCCAAACAAAACGCCCTCGAAACACGTTTTTTGAAAGAAATCCCGTGATTGAATGACATGACCAAGTAATTCAAAATAATTTCACTTAGCTGCAATTACAATTTGCATATGCATGCATTCATTTGATGGACCATTTTGCCCTTAGGATTTTATTTTCTCTGAGTTTCTTAGCCAAGGTTTAGTCTTTAGTTTTTTTAAGAGAATTTGAATCGGGAACTAACTGCGGAAGGAAGGAATTGTGGGGTATTATTGGCTGGGACTCTTCTTCTTCTTGCGTCTTAAATCCTAGGGTTTCTAATCCAAAGGATTGAAATTAAATGGAGGGAAGAGGATCAGAGGAGTCGACTAAGGGAAAGTAAATGGGCTACTTTACTTATTCATTCATCCTTTCCTAGTCTCAGAATAAATGAGAATACTTCTTCTCTTCCTGGGTCCTTGTCCGCAAACCCAACCGTATTTGCCCAGTTTTCAATATCCTAGTTTATGCAGACAGTTATGGTCGCATTGTTTCATATGCGCGGTTTATTTCTTTGGAACCTTGGAACGTTTAAAAGGGAAATCTAAGACGAGGCACGTTCCCCTACCTTATTTCTCTTTCCCTGTTCCGCCGTTGTCGTGTCATTTCCTGCCTTCATTCTGCCTGGCACAGTTTCTGCCCCAGCTAAGGCATAACACGGGCTTATAAACTTCATATCATTCCATCGCATTGTAAAAAACTTTTTCTCAAAGCCTGGAGTTTACGACCAAGTGGTGTCTTAATCGATCAGAATTAACGCCTTCCCCTGAAATTGACTTTAGATTTCATTCTGCTCGACCGACCGAACCTTCTAAGCTTGCAACACATAACACATGCAAGAACTAGGCATGGCTGTATCGACCATCTACTAATTACTCTCTACTCCAATTCCTTATCAATGTTTAAATAATACATGACACGGAAATTTCTTATCGTGCAATGCAGAGAGATTACATATGCATCATATTTCCGTGGGTATCTTTGTATCCGGCAAGTTTTATTGTACAGTTCAATTGCATTAACTAATTATTTTAATTTTCTACTTCAGCTTTTCAAAAACCGTGTTGTTTTTAATTTTTTTATCCTCATGTCAAAGTTAATCCTTCATTTTAAATTAAATAGGGATAAGAGTAATTTCAAAGTCTTAGAAGATGGTAAAGCTATTTAATTCGTAGTCAGATGACATGGTGAAAGTTAGGAATTAATCTTGAAGGATTAGGCAGATTATTATTAAAAGGAAAGGTCGTCTTGTGAGTCAGTCAGAGAAAGACAGCATGAAAGAAAATGTTTCCTTGGATGAGTTGGTAAAATGAATTAGAGGGGAAGAAAGCTGAGAAAGTAGTTTTCTTGGGGATAAAGTAGATTTCAAATTTGACTTTCACCAGAGCAAAGAGAATGAAATGGCTAAAGTGTGTGGGGAAGTCAGATAGTTGAACAATTTTAGGTCATGTTGGTTTTGGAATGGAAATGTGACGCGTGTTGGACAAGGAAAGAGCGAAACCATGTCGCTCCTTGGTTGCGTGTGATAAAAAAACCTCAATCCTTTTGGTTTGCTTTGCTTAAGTCTTTCCTCCTAAGGTAGTGTTTTACACTTGTCCATCGGGTTCTTTGGGATTAAGGTTTGATTCCAAGTTATTGTTTGACCCGAAGACGTCGTCTTAGCTCTCTACTCTTGTTTCACTCAAATTCCATTTTCTTTTTCCTTAAGACCACGACTGCTGCTCTGCCTGTGCCTTGACTTCTTACACAGTTTCACTCCCCTCATACTTTTTCCTTACGTCCCAACCAACTTAACTTTTCAGACAAGACCAAGATTAACTCTCAGGAAGGTCTTGGATGGATTTAGTCCCGAATCCAAGTCTCCACTGACTAAGTCGAGTGAGTAGAATTAGAGTAGGAAAAACTGGGAATGCTCAAGTGAGGGGAAAAGATGAAAAACTCAAGCAAATCCTTCTTTTTTCTTCGATGAAAGTCAATCCATTCGTATGTTTCTCTATTGTATGTTATGCTTTCTTCCGTAATACCCGTTTTGTTTGAAATGAAAATTGGTTTCTCTGTTTATTTTCAGACGATTGAACAACAACCGACTTCAAAGTATTCCGGACCTTCTTTTCGCCAACAGCCCAAACCTGAATAAGTTGTGAGTGTCTTTTTTTTCTCTCACTTCTTTTTTGTAGATTTTCATCTGTCGTATCATAAAACAAAGTCATATTAGTCAACTGCTGCACTGATTTGATTTGTGAATCTAACTCCGTTCGACGACTTATTCTTGATATTCGTTTGTTACCCCAATAAGGTTTAATTTTGAATTTTTAACGTTGACAATATTTGCCAATTCGAAATGGCTAACGAGAAATATCTTTGTAATTTGAATTAAATTAATTTTTAAATTATTTTAACTGAGATTATAACTTTGATAGTGCCTTGCTCTAATTTAAAGAACGGATAGTCAAATTTTTCACGGCTTCTATGCACTACGACATAAGTTTGTTAAGAATAAGAATGAATCCTCAAGAAGCAAGAAGAAGTTTCTGTCATTCCTCTTTGTTTCTCCGAAATGTACTCTGACAGTTGTAGAGAAACATGCCACTCGCTTTGATCACATTCATCAAAGTGGTAGAAGTAGTCAAGAAGTTGTAGCCTAGGCAGGCAGGCAGTTCTATTCTGGACTTTTAGGCTTCTGGATATAAAGCACATCAGCTCTTAAGCAAAGAAGGTGTTGGCGGACATCATTGTGGCAGCCTTTTGCCAAAATCAATTGTTGAGAACCAACAGCTCCCGTAAGAAACCTTTTGTGACAGAATTACATTTAGACGGACGAGCTCCTCCAAGTCATTCACAAATTTGCTGATTCAGCCAATTGATTCCGAGCACTCGTAAATCCTTTCACAAGTGAAAGCCTGTGGTTATCGCACTATACAAATTGCTTTCAGACTCCGGATAAACGCCTCTACCAAACTAAACAGAGCTAAGCTATCCATTTATGCTGGTGCAACCCACTAATGCAAAAATATCTCACATTAAATTTAAGTTAATATTTAAGCACAATTAAAATACTTCGTTGAAAGACGTATTAAAACGAAATGTTAATAATGCTCAATGACCGCTTTTACGAGCTCAAGCCCATTCTATGAATTTTTAGTTTTAATTAGACAGTCTTACTACTGTTGCAAAACGTAAATGTCAAAGTTTCTCAATTAGTGAGTCTTAACCTGCTTCAATAATAAATTAAAGTGACTCTAATCCCTTAAACTCCTTAAGATCTATCTTGCCTTTCAGCTTAACTCAAGGCTTTACCCTTCAAGTCTCGCTTTGAAGTCACTAGATAAACCTGTCCATATCTTTGGACTTTTCTACCGTCTTCCTTCATAAAATAAAAAGATAACTCCCAAAACCGGTACTGACTGAGGGAAGCAAGGCTGACAAAATTTAGAGTCGATGCCCATTTAGGAAGTTAATGTTAAGATGAGGAGGAACAATAGTAAATGTTAGATTATTAGTAAGGATGAGAGGGTAGCGTAGGAGTATTCGAGTTGAACAGAACCAAGTCACCCGAACAATGGAACAGTTTGGTGTCCCGATTATTTATGAGTCCTAGAAGCATGGATCGGATAAGGTGTTTCGCTATGACTTTAGAAAAACAGGTCCACATCATATTTTCTTCTAAATCTAAAGATCTGTGACACCCTGAATCACTCAGACCAGACAGATACACTAATNTGACACCTTGAATCACTCAGACCAGACAGATACACTAATGTTTTATTGGGATTTGCTCTGACTGCGTCGACCGTGTCCTTCGACTATTGCCCGATTTAATAAATTTATACTACTAAGGCGTCTTGGCTTTTATGTCCTTAATCATTTTATAAAATACTACAAGTTTCTCTTCTTAATTTCTCCAGTCAAGAATGCCCATGTTAACATTTTGACCTTAAAGAAGAGTTGAGCAGAAGATGAATTATTTTAATTAATTTCTTGCTTGAATTAAAATTTCCAGCCTGATTCATTTTTTATGAATGTAGATAATATTTTTCTGCATTCCTCCTGGAGAGGCGTCGTCCGGTTTAGTGTTTACTAATGAGTAATGAGTGTGACGACCTACTTAAATTACTATAGCATCTTCCCATAAGGAAGCACGTAGTGGTATTTCATATGGACAGCCCTGCGTGCGTGTAGAGTATTGCTGGTAGGGCTTGCTTGGAAAGGATGGCTCCTATCCTAGGATAATTTATTTGTTTTTGGAATAAATGGTAAGGTAAAGTGTGATAAGTTTATAGAAAAGAAGAAACTTGGACGCCTCTGGTCTAGGAGGAGTTGTGAGTAAAAGCAAAAACGAGAGTTGGTCTTCAAGTCTTAAGAGTTCCTCTTTGGTGGCGGGAGAAAAAATGGAAGAGTGGGTCGTTAAGAACCCCAAATGGAGAAGCAAATCAAATACAGGGGCCACTTGGTATTCAGGGCGGACTTTGCTCTGTGATGATGGAAATTAAGAAATATCTCCTCAGAGCATTTAGCGATTACGCTTCGACCATACGTTTATTCCCATCCTTAGACTCAGACTCTATTCATTGTTAACTTGAACCATCGAAGGTCCAACTTTAGTTTATTACCCTTAAGACTTATGTTCTTCGCTTATTCTTCTACAACTCATGTCGTATAATCATCTTTCAGCCTCTTGATAGAAGTTTTATTGTTTTCCATCTAGTACAAGAACTAGAATCAAGTGCTTCTGTCGTCCAAGGTGCTGTTCACTCATCGAAATCATATCATAATCCCATCACGTCCTGGTCGTATAGGATTTCCTAAATCCTTTTTAACAGCTTCAATTTTTTCTCACAAATCGTTACCAACTGCACTTTAGCGAACAAAATATACCGTGTTTTATTAAAAAATATAAAATGGGCGTAAACGTTTTATGAATTGCAAAAAAGCAACGACGGATGATATGACAGGTGTTTGCGCTATTAAAAAGTTTTGTCATGATTGCATATGCTGAAATCAAACAAACGAATTCTTTCAAGGTTCAGATGGGATTCAAGATTCAAAGAAGCGTAAATCCTGTGTACTAGTGTCTCATACTGGTAGAATTATTCGTTCCTATAAAAAACCGAGTAGCGGGTGGATATGTGGAATGGAATGCAGTACGCCTGGGTTGGCTCCATGTCTAATCCTTCGTACGTACTCTTAGCAAGATGCTGGTCTGGTGCATGGTGGCTGTTCCATGATGATGACTCTGGATTACTGCGTCTAAATCCTTTGTTTTTTTAATATTTTTTGAATACTCAGATTGTAAATGCTGAGACTTAAGTACTTGTGTAAATGGCGGGACAAAGAATTAAACTATGAAGACAGCCAAGTCTGTTTTGGAAAAATCTTTCTGTAAAAAAAGATTGAAGTCTCCCCCGTCCTTTTCGGTCATAACCTTTAGCCCCCAACGAAGAAAACAATAAAGGGGGTGGACTCATTTTTGTGTTTACTCATCAGTTTGCTAACCACGTCCGGCTCTCTCTCAGTTGAATTCATGAAATGATTTACGCCATCATAAACGATTCTTTATTGACTCCCACATTTTTTCCATGATCCTTCTCTCCGCTAGCCCAGACCTAAGACGCCTTCCACTTTCCACCCAGGAAAAGATTACACAATTATTATGGATCTAATCTCAAGGCAAGGCAAGTTTCCAACGCTGCTGCTGCTGCTGAACCCTTCCATTTCCACCTACTTAAAATTACTCTATGTACAGAGTATATATGATTGAAAATGATGAGACGGGTGTTTGTTTTGCCAAATTGGACCGGCTGATTTGTAGGCAGGCTGTTAAACAATAGAACTTATTTTTATATACCTCATCTGTTCGTGTGTACCTAACGGGGCTTTTTTACACACTCAACAATTTCAAGTGCAAAGTAACCAACTGGAAATAAGTACAGCAATCTATCCCATGTACCTGCACCACTGGAATTACATTGCATATTACAACTACAACAATTAGGAGGATTAAGACTGTTTAGTAGGGAGCTAATCACTAGTCGTAGAAACAAACATATGAGTGTACATATATATATATGTGTGTATATATTGTTGAGCAGTCGCACGCACACCTTGCCCATTCGATGACTCTTGAGAATTGAGTTTTTAATTAATTCGTAATTGACTTTCTAATAATGTCAAGTGAATAAGAAACGATGAGAATAAAATTAGTCGTCAGTCTTCCTTTCAACTCATTGACATCGCTGAATATTTAATGTAATTTTACAACGAGTGCCAAGTAAGTTTTAGATTGAAGTGGAAGAATTGAATTTTAGGTCCTCGGCCTCTGTGTCACGACTACTATGACCTGAAACAATGACTCTGTGACCGTTATATGACAAGGACGCCAGCCCTGATAGTCCCAGATAGTTGAAAATACCTGCACAATTTAAATGTGAGCTGAATGTCCACAGTACAACATGGTTCATATTTTATCAAAACGAAATATAAAAAGATATGAATAGGTGCAATAAATAATACGAGATAGAAATAACAAGGATGATGTACGCCTTCTAAAATGTCTGAGAGTTGAATGGGTTTGTACGTCTTATGACCAAAAAGCTTTTTTAAGGAAGAAAGGTTAGGTAAGTAGACTGGAGATTTCTTTTGTGGAAGGATTTTAAGGAAGAGTTACATCCGAGTGCTTTATGTTACTTATTATTATACACATGAAGGAATGGACCAGTAGAGTAGGGTAAAAGAGGAAGTGCATTTTTTGGTTTACGGTCTCAAGTTTCTACTATCTTGACGGAGGGATGATATCTTTCAATTTAACAAGTTTATTGCTTCCAATGTTCCGCCAGCAGTCAAGTCATAGGCATACGTATAGCCATGTAATGCTCTATCGTCCCTTGGCGTGCGATCAGGACAAGTGGTCCAACTTTACTGGGCCTAGGGTTTGAGTGTATTATGTTTTATCACGCAAAGACCTTTTGTGGATAAAATATATTTTTTGGCTTTTAATCTACCCGTGCCTTAGGTTGCGCTCGGAGCAGGATTAAATTATTTTATATGATGATGGAATATGAGTACCTACTTCCTTGCAGTTCCCTCTAAGAGGGAAGTTCCGGCCACTTATTAGCTCAGAACTTAATTAGTAAAGGAGCATAGCAGTACTGAAATGTTTACTTTGAGCAGCAGCGTTGAGGAAAGAGAAAGTTAAGGAGAAAGTTGAACTTTGAATCATTGCTCCCTCCTCTCACTTTATTTTCTACTTTTTAAACTAAAATCGAAAACTCAATTTAAAGATTCAAAATCTAATTATAAATGAATAGACTGATGTGATGTGATTTGTTAGGGTAGAAGATGTGATATGATCCCTATCGATTCCCTACCTCCCTTTTGAAGTGCATGATTAAACTTTTCACATTTTATGTTATTTTCACTCCCCTTCTACCAAAGGAGAGTCAGTTAATGGATCCTCCATATGATGACAGGGGAAGAGTTATGATCTGTGTGACTAATAAGGATTATGCGGAGGATGACATTCATTCATTCATCCGTGTCTTTACGAATTTCTCCCGCCATGCACTAAAACCGTATGTTCCCATCTGCTCTGCCTTCACTAACAACATTTCTTACCCTTTCATTTCAACGGTTCTACTACTACCCAACACTGTCTGAACATAGCAGACACCAAGAATCCGCCAATGATTTTCTAGCCACCAAGTCCTAAGATTCACATGGCTTCATTGCCCCGTGCGTCGTTCCGTTCTGTTCGTGCCATGTCATCCGATTTCACCTCTTTTCGTGGCGACGATGGCGGATGTTGGGATGAGGTTGATTTACTCATGTGGGAATTCGCGGGAAGGCGGGAGACGTAGGATGCGGGAGACGATAAGACTTGGTTGGAATGCTCAGCGGAGAGAAATGAAAAACATGGATAGGGTTACGGTGATGAGAGAAGAATCCCACTGGATAGTGATAATAATGTGAGAGGACTTTTTACAGAGATGGATGAACTCTACGCTCATCTGACGCCCTGTGCGAAATTTCAGCTCCTTGGAATCTGCTCTCTCTCTTTTTAGTGTAATTTATGCACACATGAGATTGAATCACACTCTAGGGTTAAAAAAACTAGGGCTAGGAAAAGTCTTATGAATTAAAATCCCTTGGAATATGAGAAATGAGAGACGGAGAGTTCAATCATTTATTCTTATATTAAAAGGAATGAGGAGAAAAAGAACCAGAATCCTATTCCAAGAGAGTGGGAACTGAATAGTAGTAAAATACGAAATGGGCGAAGAGTAGAGAAGAGAGACCGCGTTAGCGTCAGCGGTTGATATGAACTAGTGCAGTGGTGCGTGCATTTTACGACCAGGCTTATTTACTTTGATGCAATTTATTGCAGTACTTAAAACCTTGTTTCTGGCAATGGCATTGGTCTCCAAAGTCCGTCTGACTGGGAATGGAGCCGGGTAGCCAAACAAACCAAAAAACCAAGAGC
Source organism: Thalassaphorura encarpata (assembly GCA_009869925.1). Taxonomy (NCBI): domain Eukaryota; kingdom Metazoa; phylum Arthropoda; class Collembola; order Poduromorpha; family Onychiuridae; genus Thalassaphorura; species Thalassaphorura encarpata. The sequence continues at coordinate 79,174 of WJEZ01000003.1, forward strand.
CGCCAAAATTAACCATCACTTTCACTTTCCTCAAACTTTCCCTACAAATTTTCAAAGGAACAGGGGAAAACTAATTGCACTTTGATCTATTAAAAGATATGAGAGTTTTTTCACCATTTCGACATTGGTGACTTCCTGTATTTCCCTTTGATTTAATATTTGCATTGAGATTAAAATGCATGTGATGGCCCTACGTTCAGTTGTTGACTTTGAGAAGGTTTGAGAGAAATAGTGTAGCGGTTTCCTTCATATCTGAATTGAATATTTCCTGAATGGACAATCTAGAGTTGGAAGGTGCTAACATATCAATAGTCTCCATATCCAGGACCAAATGAACATTGCAATAATTTTATCCCTCTGCTTTGTTAATATTTCTCTCTTCAATTGAGGGAATGAGACTTTAATGTTTATTCATGCGTATCGCCCAGATAGAGCTGGGTGGGTGCCTGGCCTGAGTGTATGATTTGGCTAGTATAAAGTACGTTGACCCAAAAATAAAGTGAAATATCAGCAACACAATAAATATACACAACACACGCACCATACAATCAACCCTTCTGCCATACACACATTTATCTCAATGCAATGTTCAAACCAAGACTTGAGGTTTTCCTCGCAAACTGCTCCGGCTAACGACTTGGCCGTTAAATGTTAAATTTAATGAATAAAATAAATTTACCACCAGCCTCGCTTTTGCATTTAAATCGAAGGAACAAAAATTAACGACTCCGTTAAGATTACATTTTGTATTAGGAACTCGATAGTTTTTATTAAACTTTACTGGGAAATGTGGTACCGTTCTTAGCTAGCGTTTTAGTGGTGCAGAGTAGTTCCAAAATCAACCCTTAATGATCTGAATATTGGGATAGAAAGTCTGTCATTTGTTTTCAAAGACTTAGAGCAATGAAGGCAATGATTGACAGGGAGTAGATTACTTGGCCTGATTATCACAATCTAATGGCTACTTAACCGTCCGCAACCCAAGTTACCTCATAGAATCCATTATTGTGACCGAGGTACCTGGTTCCTAAAAACTCGAATAACGGGACCTTCAAGAAATAAGCATTGGTTCAATCGGTGATTTTGTAACTTTTTCAATTAAGAAATTGAAATATATGGGCTCAGCCTCATGCGTTTTGAAAATTCCTCTGTAAAGGATTATTTTGTCATATTTTTACGAGTTGGACATATTACTTGGTGTCCGATGGCCACACTTTTCTTTTCCTGTATTGTCCTCTGTCTCATTCTTAACTCATTCAGTTAACAAATCATAAAATGTTTACATTCCTGTTTTGTGTCTTGTGCTTCAAGTGTAGCTCAGGCTCATGCTTAGAGATCTGTTCTTTGCCATCCTCCTCGGCGTCGGCACGGTCAAGGGCATTTGATTTTGAAAGTTCGTTTCCTGTAGTACAACTGCAAGATATATATATTAACACATTCGAACTATGGAGCTTTTACTTTTACTTGAAACGAAACACCCTAATTTGAATGAAAGCCTCCATATTTCATTCAGCAGTAAAATGCAATTTGGGGGACAAGCTCAGATAAAAATATAAACAGATTGGTGGATTGAGAAGGGTTAGTGACAACGCGTTGGCGTTGGAGAGCGAAAGTCTTGTTTTTATGTTTAGCAGTTGGTGTTGGGAGGCAAGAGGAAAATTCCTTACAGGTAATTCTCCAAAACATCACACCAACTAATCCACGCCCCACATTCCACACTCTAATGTTGTCTCTGGGCTGGAATTCTCATTAGAGTCCCTGAAAACACATTAGTCCGGAATTTTAAACTTTTATCCTTTTTGCATTCTAGTTTATTAAAATATTCTAGTCCTGATTTGACAAGTTCAACAACATCAAATCCACATGCGCTTAATGTTCGTTTTTATCGGTTTCTTCCAACTTATTCCTGGGGCAAAAGAACTTTGGCGTTGAGGCTACTGACAATTACATTTGGGTCTTAGAGGCCGAGGTCAAATTTGTTCGGATCAGACGGAAAATATTTATAGTTTTGGACTGGACTCATAATGCAATGCAAATTCGAAATCATCTTTTGAGAAGGGTAGAAAATCTTGAAGAATGGATTTTTGAATTGAAAGCCAAGTTTAAAAAGACGGATAGAAAAAGCCTTGCCTTGGCTTGGCGTGATTTTAAAATCCCGTGTCAGATAAGTAGTGCACGCACACACAAGTATTCAGACGTTAAGACTTTGACTCCTTGCTACTACGTCGTCGTTATTTAGACAGACACGACGGTGGAAAGGATAACATATTATTCTGAAAGTTGACTACAAAAGGAACTATTTTTTGTGGATCACGTTTTTAATGTGTTTGTCCCAGCATAGCACCCATACTCAACCCATGGACTATTCATCGCATTTTCTTTCTATCCACTCTATTCCGTGTGTTCGTGATCCTGATACTGATCCGGCTACCTCCACAAAGGAACTATTTTTTGTGGGTCACGTTTTTAATGTGTTTGTCCCAGCATAGCACCCATACTCAACCCATGGACTATTCATCGCATTTTCTTTCTATCCACTCTATTCCGTGTGTTCGTGATCCTGATCCTGATCCGGCTACCTCCACAACTCCTCACGAAGTCTTTGAGTGAACCAAAAGAAGACTTTACTCAACTAACTGTCCCGACAAGAGGAAAATACTTTTGATGTCCAGAGGAATTTAAACTCCAGTCTAGTCATACGTAGTGCGTATCACAGGAGGGTCATTGGAGCCCAAGTCTAGTCAGGGGAACTATAGTTTCAGATTCCAACTAATCAAGACTGACATAATCATTGAAATGCTCTTGTCCTATAAATTAGCATTAGGCCAATCAGAATTTCGCATCTGTTCAGACTCTGAGAGGAATGACAGGCTCAAACAAGGAGCATTCAGGATCTGTCTTCCAAGTATTTATGTCCTTTCCTCTGCACCCAACACTAATGCTCATCTTTTCAGACAGCGAATCTTGAATATACTATATATTTCCTTGTCATTCATTCCTAACACTCAAAAGATACGCAACGCAGTTGTTTTAGATTCCCCCTTCCAACTAATCTCTTTCCCAAATGATTCAAAACTTTTACATTCGAAGGCAAANAATATACTATATATTTCATTGTCATTCATTCCTAACACTCAAAAGATACGCAACGCAGTTGTTTTAGATTCCCCCTTCCAACTAATCTCTTTCCCAAATGATTCAAAACTTTTACATTCGAAGGCAAACCACTTTCACGGAATTAAGCTGGATTTGGGTTAAAGTTATGCCCATGGTCCCTAAGAATTTCTCTTAACATTTGACCAGTCTAAAAATCAGGGCTTGAAGCTATATTTTTCAAATTCTTCAGCCTAGTCTTGACGCAGAAAAAAGTCTGGGACTGCAAAAAGACCCTATGTTGACTGAGTGATACAAAATGTCTGAAATTTGCAAGTTGTAGCATTGGTTGTATTTTGTATAGTAAGTATGGAAGCTTCCTTCCTTTTCCTAACATAAAGTTGGTGGATGATTGATGAGCAAATATTTATTTTTGAGTGCCTAGCATAGCTGTATGTCTTGATCATATGAGACAGCAGGTATGAAAAGAGGGCAACATTTGACATATATGACGGAAGGAAGACAAGATCACTCGAGTTTCTTTCATTCCTTCCTAAAATATTTTTCTAGCTATCCCAAGTGTGTTTGTAAAGCAAATCTTTTGCTCTGTTAGACTAGGAGGTTGACATGACGTGACCTAACTTCCTCATTCCTTAATAGACGTGGAGGTGAATACGATCAGAGAGCATGGGGAAAAGAAATGGTCCAAATTCTTTCTTATTCTTCTGACTTTCACTTTGGGACACACGACTAGCATAAACAGCTGGCATGGGAGGAGAATACAAGTGATCATATTAGTAATTCTTTTGAAAACCAAAGTGTCTACGGCTGACTGAGTACATCCATATCTTTCGGAGCGGAGGAATGACTATAAAAACTGGTTGGCATCAAGGAATTTTATTTTCCAATATGTCTGTGTTTTTTCCATGTTCGATGTTCCTGTTGTAAATATTAAACTAACATCGTTTTTTTTTCTTTTTCAGAGACCTGAGTCACAACCAGTTGAGTGCCATAAGGAAGAGAACTCTTTTGGGACCGAATTCGTTGAAAACGCTGTAAGTGTGAACATAATATTATTCGCAAATTTAACTACCTCGTTTCTGACAACGTAGAGTAGAGCAATATAAATTTTTGCTTTTGCAAAATTAAGTACTTCTTCAACCTCTTTTTTTTTGCGTGGCATTTTTAACTTATGTTTGTCTTTAAAATCTAAGGATGCTGGACCACAACCACTTGACATGCATTGACGAATCCGCAATTCAACCAAAAGTACTTCTTCAACCTCTTTTTTTTTGCGTGGCATTTTTAACTTATGTTTGTCTTTAAAATCTAAGGATGCTGGACCACAACCACTTGACATGCATTGACGAATCTGCAATTCAACCACTCAAGGATTTGGAAATTTTGTAAGTCAAATGAAGCTAATGAATGTAAACACAAAAAAATAATGTGACAACTCTGTCTTCCGACTGAGTTGGAAATTCTTGAACAGTCGGCCATAGACTTTTAATAAAAAATCATTAACTCTTTTTTGTTTGTTTTTCTTTTTTCTTGGCTACTCGGATGTGACTAGAACTTTGGAGAGTAACAACTTGACGTCACTCCAAAAGGATGCGTTTGAAGGGCTTGTCAAATTGAAACATATTACATTGGGTGATAATCCGTTGATTTAGTGACTGTCATTTGGTCTGGCTATCGCGATGGCTTCACAAATCACCAAAAACTTCTTCTCAGGCAAGATGCAATTCACCCTATCATCTCAGGGACAAAACTGTGGACGAAGTTCTCGAATCAGAATTCAAATGTGCAGGTAATTGAAATTTTTAAAAGAATTGAAATGTGAATTCATGGATTGAAAATTTGCTGAATAGACACTCTATATCTCCGAATTTAATGGCAAGATTAGATGAAAGTTGATGTATAATATATTACGTAGCTAATTTAATTGCATAAAATTTTGATCGTACCATATACTCAGGTGTACATGTCTAGTAGTGAATCCCTATGGACACTAATTAGCTTTTGACATCAACCTTTGTAAGAATTTGGTTGAGTGGTTATCGTCGGGTTATAATATCACTATCAGCTCAGCTCAGCTACGAAACTGCAGGCTTTGAGAGAATGTTTAAACTGAAATCCGAATTCGTGACATGCTATGTATAAAAGAAATAACCCTTTCTACCTCGTACTACTATAACCCTCCTATTTGAATGATCAACTTTACAATGTTATTTTCTCCTACCTCTATCAAATGATGATCCCAGCTAGGAACGAACCCTAGTCTAGCCTCCTACACATGGATCATGTTCGATGCATAAGAATTCTCTTCATCTAATCTATGACGTTTTTGATTCCAATTACTTCATTCCACTTTCATGTTGCGGACTTGCCGACATGTATGAGGATTTTGCCCATGGAAAGGTTTGGGAGTTGAGTTAGCTAGTCAACCAAATGCCTTGAGGGTTCTTATTCAAAACCCAAACTCGTTCTTATGGAATTAATAACTGTTCACCGTAGTCAGAGAGAGTAGAATGGAGGAACTGACTGAGATGACTTGATTTGGGCATAATATTAGATCACGAACCAACAACCCAGGAGGATCAAAATGTAAACTTATTAAATATTTAAACCAGGCAGACTTGCTCTCTTTTCCTCCACACGTTTATATTGGAGCTGATACAATGATGCCACAAAAAAATTGTTGAAATGGTTCAATTAAGCTTTTCATTTAACTCTGCACCCTGGTACACAAAGACATAATACTGAGCCACACAGATTTAACTTTAACAACCTTGGAGAATCTACAGAATTATTTGGTCTTCAAGTTTATGTTGATTTTAAATGTTTGGAACTCTAATTTAATATAGGCTTACTACTTCTATTCAATTACTACAATTCAAATTTGAAATAAATATTAATTTCCAACCTATCTCTCGTCTGCTGAAAATGCACCGTGCCTACCATAGACGTTGGGCTAATAGACACCTTTAAACTACTAATGTTATCTCTAATTAAATTTATAACTAAATTGACACTAGACAATTTCACTACTACGACTGCAAATTTATTTAGGTCAAGTCATGCGTAGTTTCCAATTGAATTTAGACGGTTAAATATTATAAATCATTAAATCAGATTGATTTGGCGAAGGTGATTGTTCAGGCTGAATCCTCGAAATCAGCAGGATCCTCGTATTCCTGTTGCTCTTTCACGGAGAGTTCATTCCAAGCGGCAGTTGCTTCAACTGTCAAATCATGTGCACGAAGATTTAGATTCTCCTTTTGCTTCTCCTAAAATAATTAAAAGCAAATACGTTCATAGCACCAGGGAAATCTGAAATATTAAATGAACCTTACCAGCAAGAAATCTTTGAAAAAGACGCGGAAAGGGTCAACCGTATCAGTAGCCGGAGTCTCTCGGATTCTTCTTTTCGAGTGAACTAGTTGATTTAACTTTTGGGACTTCGCCTGTGCTTTCACCTCCAATGGAGCAGGAGTCCAATAGACCACCGTAACATTCAACCAATTCCTATACTTCAATCCAACTTCGTACTTCGAATTAGACCTTTGACGCAGCTTACAGAAATAAAAATCACGTTGAGTCTGCATTGCCTAAGCTTAAACTTGTAAATTTAATTTCGTATTTAATTTGAAACAAGACAATTTATTGCCAAAATGCATCAACTATTGTACTGATGATTTCATGAATTCTCGAGATTTTAAAATTCTTATCTTTCCATTTCTAGAAGTATTTGTTTAATGGGTACTGCTGTTTCTCCGGACTTAATTGATTGTCAACTAAAATGTCAATGGGTATTAGGTCTTAAGGGATAGGATGCAAAAAAGGAAGGAAAAATAACGATTCAGTCAAGCTTTCTGTCTCCTGTCTCTGTACCCACTGTTGTATGACTGCTCAGGTTTTTACTCTTGTTGTTTTCAAAAGATTTAATAATTCTGACTCTTGTCATGTGTCAAATGTCAAGTGCAGTCCGGAGAATTGAATTCCGACCAACAAAATGCGGAACTTGAGAAGTTGAGTTGATGGAGCCAAGTGAAACACTTAAGTACATTTTATCTCAAAGAGAGATTGAACTTCAAGATAGGAAAAAAGTATGAAGCAGCACATGGCCAGGCCAGGCACCCTAGGAACAAAACATTTTAGATATTCCACTACTGCATATGTTTCAAAAAATTCACGTTTCCTTACATTTTCTCCAACATCATTGTTTTCTCTGAAGAATTTTTTGTATTGGCACGCGGTTATTTTTTTTATTATCGTTTGAGTCAGAACCCGTGGTTCACTCAAGTGAAATCAGCAAGGCAGTAAATGGTATGTGGAATTCTCAATCTGTCAAAGCAATGCAATGCATTGGATTACAAATCATATATCATAAAACTTGTATGTCTGGAGTATTATTCCAACGGGAAAAGAATATACAATAGGCCACCGACCTTTGAATCATTTTATTTCAAGGTTGAATATGGATTCGCCATTTGTCTTAAAAAATCGGCAAATTTAAGGAATTCAAAAATCACAATTTATTTTGAATTGATTTAGGAGTAATCGAGCGAACATGGAGCAAATGTGGAGGTGACGAGGATTGTTCTGGAAGTGACGGTAAGTTAAATATTATCTTTTACAGCACTATTCCTTTGTACAGGTATTGAAATGAATCTGAATACATATATAAAAATTAACACAAGAAATTAATTTTTATTATAATTTGAAAGAACCAAATTTATTACTGTTGGAATTCATTTATATAATTTAGGATGTTGCCCACATCCTTGTGTTTGTGCTGATGGTGTGGTGGACTGCCGAGATCTGACCCTTAAACATGTCCCAGACACTCTTCCTGAAGATGTCATCGAATTGTACGTAGTATTCTGTTCTGAAAATAAAACTCCTATATATTTTAAATCATAACTTATTTTTAAGTACATGTTTTTGTCGCCCTTGTTGACTTTTGGGTTAACGAGCATTTGATGTCCTGGCTAGCCAATTTGACTCGGTCGGTTTACTCTGTGTTGTTTGTTGATTTGCAGGAGACTGGAGCAAAATGAAATTACTGAAATACCACCTGGAGCGTTTTCCTCATACAAACGTCTAAGGAGATTGTACGCAAATCTATCCTTTCATTTTATTACTCGTTTCATTTTAACTACTTTCTCGTGTGGGGGTTTATTTGGTCCAGTCCCTTGCCTTGGAACGAAATGGTGTTCGACCCAAGGGTTCCGCCCATATATCCCTGCCAAAACTTTAAATAAAAATTTAATTTTATACGAGTGTTTGAGTCCTGTGGGCATTTTTATCTTTTATTTTCCCCACTTTCATCACCTTGCCTGGTCATCATGGTGTGAAGATTAAAAGACTCGTGCCATGAAACGCAAACAAACAAGTCTAATATTCTGTTCTGGCATAAGAAAAAAAGAAAGAATCATAAACTAAAAGGAATACTAGTGAGATTGAATGTCACACACGACACGCGCATTCAGTCAATGGCTAGAAAATAGACTCGTTCGTTTGTTATGTAATGTTATGTTCCGTCCGACGGATATGTCCAGACTCATAAACCCACACTCATTCCTTTGTTTTTGCTTTACTTCCCTTCTTTTAAGTACCTTAGTCCACAAACATTGATCAAAGGGATAAGCAACCACCACACGAACAACTCCAGCACAGCATAGCTGCTTTTGTTTCTTTGAGACTCGCCTAAATTTTACTTCTACTCTGATCCTGAAATTTGTTTTTCTTTATGATTCCACGATTTAATACGACCTTTTATCTACTTTCTCAGGGACTTGAGCAACAACCAAATTCAAAAAATTGCTGTTGATGCATTTCGAAACTTGAAATCTCTGACGTCACTGTAAGTAATTTAGATTTTTACAACTGTCTTTATGAAACTCAAAAAAAGATATTTATTAGTTTATCTGTGAATGCATTTAAATTTGCATGGACTCCTCAGTCATTTACCTCAGGAATAAATAGAAGTCAGTCAGGAAGTAGTGTAAAAGTTAAAACGTGGTGTTTAGAAAATTTGATGTTGAATCGTGAAGGAGCTACAAGCTAGCTAGGCTGGAGCTAGAGTAATGTAATATGAATGCGGATGAGAGTGTTGTTAGCTAGAGCTGGTTGAATGTAATTCGAAGGGGGATGGATTTCTACTCTAGGAATATTATATGAACTTTACATCCTGACTAGTGCTCTGGTTGAAGGAAGAAGCGTCAGTCAGGTTCTAAAGGAAGGTTTTTGGGTGATACTACTCTAATGGTGAAACTGACTGGAGCTCTCTGTTACTCTGGAAAGAGGCACTTGATGTAATTTTGGAAGTGAATTGAGATATGTTTTGGTTTTCTCTTCCTCTCTAGGGTTTTGTATGGAAATCGCATCAGTGTATTACCTCCAGGAATATTCCATGGACTCACTTCACTCCAACTCTTGTAAGATGCCAAGGCATTCTATGATTTATGACATTTTGATGAGGATCTAATTTGCATTCTACGATTTCCCATACACCATCACCACTGCCACTTCCTTCCTTACGTAGAGCATGGGCCCATCACCCAAAGCCAAGCATCGGAGAGAAAATCCTATTTCCATCCAACAACCCTTTCTCCGCAACATTACTTGTTATTCCTATACCTACCAATCCTTCCCTTGTTCAATAATTTAAAAATTAATCTAGCTTCTAACACATATTTCCTATATTGTGCGGTAGGATACATTTTTGGTTTGGAAATATTCCCCAAGTCGTCGGTCCAGTTTGGGATTGGGATGCAAGAAGACACCTGCTGTTTCTTTTCTGATGTCCACCGGTGCGGTCAGGGATAAAGATTGTCAACTGAATTTTGGGAATGCGTGTGTGAAGTGTGGAAGGGTTTTTCTTAGGACATGACCTGAGCAAAAGGACTTGGAAGACAAGACATGGATCTGTCGGACGGACGTCTTGGAGTGCAGGGTGGCCCCCACGAACTCTCTCAGCATGACTTGTGGATTATTTCCAAACCAAAATTGTATTGAATTTGTTAACGAGCAAGGTCTATCTCATTGTGTTCCACCACACTCTACTTCACTGACTCTTCCTCTTGTCAGAATGGTTTTGTGTAATTTTGGGGCTATTGTATCTCCTTGTATCTGTTCAGAACAAGCATGTATAGAGTTTGAGTCCAATAATGGGGTTATCCTACTTCCTCAGACATATCACATCATTATTTCAACGCAACATCCCCCATCTCATCTACCCTTGTGCCCCTCCTGCTAAAATTATAGCTTTTTGTATGGTGGAGCATGTGGATTGACGACAACAGCCCATCACTCTACTAACTCTTACGATTTTTTTCGTCTTCTTTACTTCCTTTCTATTCTTCTCGGCAATAACAATCCTTCCAATGTCATATCATCTCTAGGATCCTATTATTCCTTGTGTCCTTTACGATATTTGAAATCATCGTCTTATCTTCACGCGCGGCGCTGCGCGGAGTTTCTTCCCATTACGCTTTCGTCAAATATCTAATATTTCTGACTTTTTCTTTGTAGGATATTCTGACCCATCCCACCCATCGTTGTGGACAAACGTATAAATTCAATGTGAATTTTTTTATTTTTTACAGACTTCTCAATGCAAACCGAATCACATGTATTCGTCGAGACGTGTTTCGTGACTTACACAACCTTAATTTATTGTAAGTGGTGTTCTTTCTTGGCAAAGCAGCAAGGGTGAAACTGCTCTTATTTATATTTGTAGTGCATGTAGTTTTATAATCTAGTATACGTTTGACATGGCTCTAACCAAATATAACATGTACAAGCTAGTAGTTGAATCTGGTTTACCAGTCTGGCTGGCTGAGTTGTATTTAGCAGCAGCAGCCCTTTGTCAGCCATTTCATGTCATGCCATGCAATTTGGAGTGCCAAGTAATTTTCTTTGATGTGCCCTCAGGTCCCTGTACGACAATAGGATTCAAAGTCTGGAAAATGGAACGTTCGATGCTCTTCGCAACATTCAAACGTTGTAAGTGAATTAGCCCTTGTCATTCTGTAGCATCCCATTGCCCTCTCTCTATCTCTGTTTCCTGTGTTGGCGCGAATAAGGACAGACTAGACGCCAAGGGTTGGGTTTGGTTGGATTGGATTAATGTAATGATGTGTTGAAGTTTGAAAACCGCCACTCATCACGACTCCTAAATCTTAATTGATAATAATGCATGACTGACTTTGCCTTGACTGCATTACAGTTGAGTTGAACAGCCACAAGCTAAATATTATATACTCGTGTATCCATTCATGTATTAATTTAGGCCCAAGTTCTACATTCATCGTTAAATTTCTAAAGATGTGATGCAATCTAGGAGGACGTAATCACAATGACAGGTTCAGGTTGGCGTTCCTTGTCCCTAGTGTTTGGTCCAAAGTCATGAAATTCCGTTTCTCGTCATGAGCCCACTCATCAATCAATCTACACTTTGTTTGCTTTGTAGTAGAAGCCTTGGAAGAGTAGACGTATTACAACACAGGAGACGGATCTGATTATTATTGTGCTGGAGTAGCCTTCCGGGCCACCAAAGCTAGAAGCGTATCTATTTGATTCAATATTACATTTCCAAGTGCAATCTACTGGATCTGAGGAGAAAATCGTTTCTTCAGATTCCTGGACTTGGGTATCGTCAAGTTTAGGTTTTCTTCACTTGGAAAAATGAGGAAATTGGGGCTTGAAGGATTGGGAAAGGAAATCTAGGAGTGTTTTCTTCAAGTCGACATAGACAGTTTTGGTTTTTTCCTCAGGGCATGACGATGGGAAAGGGATGAGTAGATTTTTGGCCTAACAAAGTCTCTTCGTCACTTGGTTTTTCTCTTCCAACCCTTCTCAAAACCTGGAATTCTTTTTTCGTTCCTTCCTGGAGAAGAGAATTGGAGTTTTGCAAGCTTTAGTTTTCATCAAATCGACCGAATCCTCTTCCTTGGTCCGTTCATCTCTTCTGACTCAGAGTCTCGAATCTCCTGCGTCTTTGTGGTGCTGGCAGAATAGGATTATTTGAGCCAGCTCTTGTCGAAGAACGTTAAGTAAAGCTGAGTAAAGCCAAAATCCTACTCACTCAACTCTCGCTCCAGCTGCGTGAAAGAAACAATAAACGAGGGTGAAATTGGGACTCTGATACTGGGGCTTCTATTTCTTTGTAATCATAAATCTCCATCCCCAACTTAAATATGATATTGCAAGCCCAAAATTGACTTTGGGTTTCCTCAAAACTTAATGAGTTGGTCTTGAGGACAAGTTTTAGTAGTTTTCAACCCAAGGAAGGCAGATTTTTTTTCTTGGGTCCAATTTGCAAAGAAATGCCAAGTCCAACCCAGAAACTTGAGTCCTTTTTCTTTTCTCTTCCTTTTGCCGAGATACATTTGACTTAATGTGTAATGTGATTGGAGAGAGGAATACCGCTGTCCTGACTCAGGGTCCGCCGTTTCTCTTCTTCGGTCTGAAACAGCTGGTTTTCGATGCCAGTTCTATGTGCCGTCGCCCTGAACAAACGGCCAAAAAGGGGTCGGTGGAGAAAGTATCGCTGCTAATAATTCATTCTCGGTGTCTCGAGGAGGACGTGAGATACATAATACATATTACATGGCATGGTAAGTATCCATCCACGTATTTTGTTTCATTTCTTCAGGGCCAAAACTTGGCCAGGTTAGCTTGGCAAAAATCCTGTTCGGGGTATTTCCAGTCCAGTGAATGTCTTGGGCTAAGGAAATGTGACACTTTGTACTTATTCTTTCGTAATAGAAATAAAATAGGGAATGGTCCATAAGTCTCATGATTGGTGGTGAGATGAGGTCCGAGGTTTATAAATAAGTCTGTCCAGTCTGTCCCACCCATCACCACAGAAGCTTCCCAAGGCACTACTCAAGAAGAAAGAGCATTTGAGTGAGGAAATTTGTCGAGGTGTCGTCAGGAGTTGACAGAAATGATCCCACGTCCGCCAACCGTACACATGCATGGCCAAGAGTTCTTGACTCCTCATGCAGTGCCGTGTAGACAGACAGCCACTCGGGCTAGGGGTTGAGGACGTAATAGGAAAAGAAGTGAATCTTAATTAGAATTAACTGCAATGGCTTCCAGTTGGATGGTCTTCTCCTAACAACCTCTTGATTAATGCTCATGACTTCAAGTAGGCTTAACTCTCTCGTCTACGTTTGAGCTAATGTTGTACCTGACTGTGACAAACGGACTTACTATTGAAAGATTTGAACCCTCGTCTCAAAATTTACAAATACTAATGCATGTAATGAGCAAGGCGACACTTTTTATATGCAAATTTATGACCACTGAAATTGTCAGATTAACTAATTCTAATTTTTGTAATTCTCAAGCCCAAATCGGCGCCAGCAATGCTTAACAGAATTTAAAGCTAAAGAATATTAAGCGTTTAAGTTTTGCAACGCATCAGTTTTTATATCACAGCATTAGTCCGCGCAAGTAAGAGCCACACCATTCGAAAAGTGGGTCGCATTAGTGTCTTCACTATATTCGCAAGCCATTCTTATCTAATTTATTTTCAGACTCTTAGGCTAGTCCTCGGAGCGTTTAACCCCATTTTCCTTATTTCCATCTTGGGTGTTATCTTTGGATTGGTATGATGTATTCTAGGCATTTGGCAAGGAACCCATTCTCATGTGACTGTCGACTCCGGTGGCTTTCTGACTACTTGCATCGGAACCCGATTGAAACTTCTGGAGCTCGATGTGAAACGCCAAAACGGAATCAACGCAAACGTCTTGCTTCTTTCCGGGAAGAAAAAATGAAATGTAAGAACACTTACTTCCCATCATTTTCCCATTCCTTTGAACCCACTAATGATTATCTGATGAATTACACGTTCTGTTCAAAATGTCGTGTGCGTGAATCCGGTATAATTACAATAGACTCTCTTGCTTAATAGTCAGGATGATATTATGAATTATGATTACAAGCTCTGCGTCTACACTATAGTTCATGGTCTACGTGAGCCAGCTCCTTGATCATAACTCAATTGCTCCTACTACTGGCAAATAATGTTTGGCATGATTAAAGTTGTAGCTTAAAAGAATTCCTAGAGGAATATCGTCTCATGTCAGATATAAGAACGTAAAGAAAAACTAAGGATTGAATTCCAAGTGAACCAATAGGAAAAAAGATTCTTGATTGTATTGACTTTGTACTCTCTACGGTGAAACTGGTTTGTCTGCTCATTGCTCAAGCAAGTGCTTTCCGAAAAAGTAATTTATTGAATGTACGAATGCAATATAGAATGCGGCGCAAAATGGACAGCGACACATTGCCGATTCAAATTCTCATTCATATTCTGATTTTTCCAATTTATCTAATACATGTTCAAGAATTCAATTGTTATCCAAACCACTACATTTTCCCTTCAAGTTTTCCTGTAAGATATAACTTACCCACTTCGGCTTACAATATAAACAACTCGGATTTGAGTACATGTCCCGTTATTTGGTTAGATTATATTGTTGTAGCTAGTTCGTTTAGCATTTGATCGTTAATTGCGGCATTGAATAGGAGCGTTTTTTTATGTACAGGCGATGGAACAGCGAACAAGTCATGGACGGATGAATGTGCTGATTTGAAATGCCCACCCGAATGTTCCTGTGAGGGTTCAATCGTGGATTGTTCCAAACGCGGACTTCGTGAAGTTCCACCAGAAATCCCGGAACACGTTACACAATTGTAAGAAAAAAATTAAATTCTTTTTGACCCAAGGCATTCGAACACACGCAGATGTACACATATAAGATTTTTTACTATATTCAATTAGAAGGGCAACCATGAAAATTTTCTTCAATTACACAGTTTTACAAATGTACGTGGCAAAAGGCTGAGTGATGTAGTCAGAGACATATATGAAGATTAACGCTACTCATGCCTCTTTCGTTCTTTCGACTAATCCCCGAAATAAAGGTTTAAGGTGAAGGCTATTGTGTTTTCCCTTCATTCCATAACTCTTTTTATTTCAATGGAGCGATGTAGATAATTCTTCTCTCAGCATTTATCTCTGAGAGTCTTCCAGATTGAAAAGATGAGAAATCGACCATATAGACAAAACAAAGATTTTTTCATCAGAGGAAGCGCTAAGGTGTACGAGGGGTTTTGTAACAGAATATAAGCTTGAGTGAATCTTGTTACGTGTACCTGGATAACATATAAATCGGTCATATTTTTCAATTACAACCCAGTCACATTATTCTTCTCATTTATGACAAACTTAAGTCGGCATAAGTTGTTTTCAATGATTTGTTTTTATTTTGTGTATAGATTGTTATCAGGGAACGAGTTGAGTCGAGTACGAAATGGTTGGGTGGCTCTCTTTCCTAATTTGCAAAAGTTGGACTTGAGCGGAAACAGAATTTCAGCCATTGAAGACTCTGCTTTTCGAGATGCTTCATCTCTCCTGGATCTGTAAGAATAAAAATAAGACTTTCGTTTGATGTTATGTTCAAACATTTTAAGCCGGATGAGAATTTTCTAGTTCCATGCCCAAGAAAATTCCCGTTTCCCGTCTACACTGCAATGTATTAGTAGACTGATAAAAATTATAGAGTTGAGAAAAGGAAAAGACATACGGGTTTCCTTCCTTCCTTCCTAAAACGACTTAGTTTCAGCTGGTCGTAGTAGAATAAATGAAACGCAAACGCTTGGAAATTTCTAGTAAGGAAGAACAAGTAGAAAAGAAATTTCCCTGAACAGGAATAGAAATAAACTTGTAGTCTGACAAACCCACACATCATAGTGAGCTTAGTTAGCTCTTGCTAAATCTACTCATTTTTATTTTTGAACAAAACGTGAATGACAGGGCAGAATTATTTTAGACAAAAGTTGTGGTAATTTAATCCTCCTAGAATTTGCACTCAATCTAGTCTGCCACACTGTATGATTAATGGTTCTTTGTGTCCATACAGGTCCTAATAAAATATTATAATTTCATCATGATACTTCTAAACTGGGCGGGTCCACGAAATATTGACAGGGTATGAAAGGTACAAGGGGAAATTAATATATCATTTGAGAATCACTGTTAGGAAAACGAATTCTCTTTGTATTGGGTAGTTGAATGGACAGGACTTTCACTTTTGTCCAACTAGCAAGCTAACAAGTCCAGCTTATCTGGGAATAACAGGAAGGAAGGAAGGATAGGAAGTTATAATTACTTCCACCTGACGAATCCAGTTATCCGGAACGTTTTCCCTGGACAAATAAAAGGGGAGGTTGGTCCTGGAATGCAGGACTTCTAAGGAAATCTTCTCTTAAGCTTAGTTTAACTCGTTTATTCATTGTCTCTCTTTCCTTTGCACAGATCCCTGTCAGGAAATAGACTCAAGGAGATAAATAACAAGATGTTCGTTGGATTGACTCACTTGAAAACTTTGTAAGTGTTGATGAGTTTCTTTTTCCCCTTCCATTTATTTTCTAAGGCTTTTGCTTGCGAATGTTAGGCAGTGTTTGAATTTTCTTAGATCGCACTGAATCCAAATAGCACCAGAGTTTAATGTCTTGCCTTAAATATCGTTCATAATGAGATTTGTCTGCTGCAAGGAAATCTATCTCGACCCATTTTTAAAAGGAATACACTTTGTATATAGGAGTTTAGCTTAAAAGGAAATTCAATGTGCGGATTTATGGATTGAAGCCATCAACTTATTTAGTGGAAAAGAAGTCCATTAAGTTTAGAGGCTTCTCAAAGCTTTAAGCATTCTGCATGAGTTGAAGAGCTAAAGAGAGAAAAGTCTTCTTCTTTTACTTGTTCCTTTTCTTCCTAAACTTTTGCCAAATCATTCGGATCGAAAGGATGAGAGCGTTGAATTGACTTCGCTGCGGTGACTGAATGAATGAATGAATAATGCACCTTTCTTTATTGTTCCAGGTCTTTGGCCGACAACCAGATATCTTGCGTAATGCCTGGATCCTTTGAACATATGCCGAGTGTTCAGTCACTGTAAGTATTACTTCTCCAAATTTTGCATAGGATCTCCTCGAATGTTCGTTCGAGGCAGTCCAATTTTGTGGTTTGTTCCAGCGAACCTTTTTCGGTTCGAATGTAGGATTATGGTTTTTCACAATTGATGCATTAAAGCCAAACTGGGGAATCAGTATGACCGAATTCTTTATTCCCGCCACCATAGTTTTTTTCCTGGAATTGGAGAATATTTGCAAGAGAAAAGTCTTGGAAGGATGTTTAAATTGGAAAACTTCATAATAGTAGTTTAGTTGAACGCAAAGATGATGAAAATAAAAAAAGGAAAGAGAGAATAGCAATTAGAAGTTGTTTCCTTGTTCTTGTTGTAATTCGAGGTAGAAGGAATAGTGTATCCTAGGCACTTAGACTAAAGAGTGAGTCTACTTCCTTATTTAGTATGCATGAGAATGGAAAAAGTGTAGAGGAAGAAGAATGGAATGAGAAAAGTTTTTGGTAGGACAGAGACAAGAACTAAAGAGGAGGCTGACACCATGAAGGCATACTGTGTAGACTCAAAAGTTGGTGAATGAGCCAAGTTATTGCTTTTTAATTAGAAAGAAAGACTGGGAGAGACACCCCTTGTTTTCGGTTCAACACATTTCTCTAAACCCTCAAGGCGACTTTCCATAGTCTCGCTTCATTTCTCTAAGGAAAACTCTTAAAATTGGAATCCAATTTCCAGTCGTCTTCTAGAGAATAGAATAAATTTTACCATAATTTTCTTCCCTTGGACTCCTGAATTGTCTAACTCTGTATTAATTAGTTTACAATGGAAAAGAGAAGTGTCTCAACCATACCTGTTCCTTTATACATTCCATGTTTCCGCTTTGACTTTCCTATTGTTATTCCGTGGTTAAATTATTCATGAAATCTTGTTACGTTCGTGGTTCCAGCAAAATTGAATGGATAGGATGAATCGAAATTTCACACCGTCTGTCGATCCCATATTGATAATCTCATTTTGAAAATATCCATCTCCATGTCACAGAATTCTACTCTCTTGGAATATAAATTAGGTCTATGTTAATTCACTCAATTTTTATTTGATTTCCGAAGGGATTTGGATGGAAATATGTTTATTTGCAATTGTCACTTGGCCTGGTTTTCGGATTGGCTTCGTCGAGAAGAAGCCATCATAGCATCAGATGGACCCAAATGCAATGCACCACTCAGACACAAGGATTATTTCATAAGAAATCTTCCAACGCACGAGTTTCGATGTACAAGTATGTCATTTCCTTCGACATTTGATGGAAATTCTCTCAGCTCAATTACTTTGTCTAGAATTCATTTTATGATTCTGAATGAATAATTCAGGTGACGATCGTGGTTGTTTGGGCGAAGAATATTGCCCACCGCAATGTAATTGCACTGGAACTGTCGTCTGGTGTAGTCGTGCCAAATTGAGAGAAATTCCCACTGGGATCTCTGCCGAGACTTCGGAATTGTATTTGGATGTGAATGAAATATCGCAAATTGACTTTAGACGCCTTGGTCACCTGAAACATCTTACAAAGTTGTAAGTTTCCATATGGCCATGTTCTCCTCAGCATTCTAAACTTAGTCAATAGTATTCCCACTAATCATTAATTTCTATTCATAACTAGGGATTTGAGCAATAATCAGATTACAATGCTCTCCAACAGCACATTCGCCAATTTGACCAAATTATCCACACTGTAAGTCATTGGAAATAAATAAGGATTTTGCTTTTAATGGAAGTTACAATGATGCACTATGGAAAGACCGGTTCGTTTATTATTTTCAAATCTTATCTTGAATCTTTGGCAGGATACTAAGTTACAACAAATTACAATGCGTTGAAAGAGATGCGTTGGCTGGTTTGACGGCTTTGAGAATTTTGTAAGTCGAATACTTGATTCCCTCATTTGAAATTTTTATGATCTTTCCAGAGGCAATTACATTCTTTGTGCGAGAAACACGCAAGACCAATCTCCTTTTATTCTAAATGAACTAAAATAAAAGGATGTGCAGATGTTTCTAAATGTTGATTTGAATTGAGAAGGCAATTAGTTTGGATTTCATGATTATCTTTCATTGCGTGTTTTTAGATCCGTGCATGCGAATGACATTTCCATGATCCCAGAAGGGGCATTCCGTGACCTGCGCTCCATCACGCATTTGTAAGTAATAAAACTAAAATGTTGGTAGTTTGTTGTTACTTTATGAAGGACAAAATATAAATTCCTTTAAAAAATTAATAGAGCATTGGGTGGAAATCCATTATTTTGTGACTGTGGGTTAAAATGGCTTGCTGATTGGGTCAAGCGTGATTTTCTGGAACCTGGAATAGCTCGGTGTACGGAACCTGAAGCCATGAAAAACAAAATTTTGCTAACAACACCACCAGGTGATTTCGAATGCACAGGTAAGGATTTATTTTTAGAAATTGGCATAAAAATCCAAATTATAATAAGGTGTAGATTTTTCTATTTTGTTTTCTCCCCAATTTGATCAATAGAAGGTGGCTGGATTAGCTGTGACTTATTTTTATAGTAGTGGTGGAAAGTACGACAGATCTAGTATTAACCCATGGTAAACTATTGTAGCTAGCAGCTCAGTGATGAACACACAACACACACTAACATATTCCTTTTCCCTTGAGAATTTTTTTCATTGTTAGACTTTGGAAAACCAATTGTGTTGAAAGGAAATCGATGTTCCTCAGGATCATATTGGAATGGAAACAAATAACTATTTGGACTTTTTAACTAATTTCA
This sequence comes from Thalassaphorura encarpata, assembly GCA_009869925.1. NCBI lineage: Eukaryota > Metazoa > Arthropoda > Collembola > Poduromorpha > Onychiuridae > Thalassaphorura > Thalassaphorura encarpata. The sequence goes on from WJEZ01000003.1 coordinate 99,010, forward strand.
GATAACATCCCTTCAGCTATCAAAGCCAAATGCGATGCTTGTTTCACATATCCGTGTGCAAATGGAGCATCCTGTGCCTCTAGGCCAAATCGGGATTATCAATGCACTTGCTCGCCAGGTTATCATGGTCGTCATTGTGAGCAAGTCATTGATGCGTGCTATGGACAACCTTGCACAAATGGGGGAACTTGCAAAGTTCTTGAAGAAGGTCGTTTCAGGTAAGTCACAACAAATATAATCACAATGACTAAACGAGCAAGGTAATAAAATTCAAAATATTTATTTTTTAGTTGTTCCTGTCCGGCAGGATTTGTTGGGCATCGATGTGAAATAAATGAAAATGATTGCATTAAAAATAAATGCGAAAACAATTCTACTTGCATAGATTTGATTGGTCAGTATAGATGTGATTGTTCACCAGGGTTTACCGGTAATAATTACTTAATTGTTAAAATGTAAGTCAAACAGGTTTTATAAATCGTACCCTATTGTCTGTTGTAGGTGAATACTGTGAAAAGAAAATAGCGTTTTGCAGTAAAGAATACAATCCTTGCAAAAATGGTGCCAAATGCGTTGACCATTTCACCCATTATACTTGTGAATGCAAATTGGGATTCCAGGGAGAGAATTGCTCTATCAACGTGGACGATTGCGTCAATCATATGTGTCAAGTACGTGACCAGAACTTAATGGGAATTCTGTCATTGCCGCTAATCACTAAATGTTTGTCTTTTCTTACAGAATGGAGGAACGTGTGTTGATAGAATAAATGAGTACACTTGCACTTGTACAGAAGAATTTAGTGGGCGTTACTGTGAAGTCATTCCCAGCGTTTCAATGCTTTATCCAAAAACTTCTCCATGTCAAGATAATGACTGTGTGCATGGGTTTTGCTTTTTGCCACCTGACTCGGCCGATTACACATGTAAATGCACACCCGGGTATTCAGGTCCGCAAGCAATGATTTTAAGCCATGTAAAAATCATAATTTTACTAGTGCCGATTTTTTGCTAATATCAGGAAAAAGATGCGAATCTCTGACAAGCATAAGCATTGGAAGTAATGGCTCTTGGGTTGAATTGGAACCTTTGAGAACCAAGACGGAAGTAAATATAACGATTATCCTCTCGACAACTGAATTGAATGGAATTCTGCTATACGATGGAGACACTCAGCACATTGCTGCAGAATTATTTCTCGGGCGTGTTCGTATCAGCTATGATGTGGGCAATTACCCAGCTTCGACTATGTACAGGTTTGTGTAAAATCAGAATACCTCAGCGGTGCATGTCTTCATCTCAATTCTCGATATGAATCTTTGATTTGGTCATAATTCTGGCATTAACAGCTACGAGATGATTGCGGATGGGGAAGAACATGTTATTGAATTGCTAGCTCACAAGAAAAATTTCACCATGCGTGTTGATGGTGGGAGAGCACGGTCTATCATAAACGACGGAGAAAATGACTCGTTGAAATTAACTACTCCACTATACATTGGAGGCTTACCACCAGCCCAAGCCACAACTGCTTTGCATCTTTGGCATCTCAGAAATAGCACTTCTGTACACGGTAATGAAATTTTATAGTTGGTTCCGGATGAATCTTCTTTTGATTTTTTAGTAAGTCTCAATGATTGAGTTTGATTTTTATATTTTAGGATGTTTGACTATGATTTACATTAACAACAAGCGTGTTGACTACATAAATGCCAAAAGGCAGCAAGGTGTTGTTCCTGGGTGTTCATCAATTCAAGATGAGGAACCAGCTGGAAAGGACGCTTCAGCCAATCAAGTCCAATCCACGCTCATTTCCAAAGTTGTAAAGGAAGTTAAAGATATTTGTAAAGATAATCGTTGCAAGAACGGACGGTGCATTCCGTCCAAGAGTGGAAAGGATTATACATGCAAAGTAAGCACCTAAATCTATATTAGTTAACTTGCAAGGAATAAGTCTTAAAAATCTTAAAAATTGAAAACATTTATTTGCAGTGCGTATCAGGCTTTGGTGGTCGATATTGTGACCAGGGTAAGTAAATTTAATTTGAAAAGTGTTACGAATTAAACGATAATAAAATGAATTCGTGTTGCAGCACCCACGTGCAAGAAGGAACAGTACAAAGACTACTATACAGAACACGGGTGTCGCTCTCGAAGGCCATTGAAAATTGCCGCTTGCGTCGGGAGCTGTGGTGACACTTGTTGTACGCCGAAGCGTTCACGTCGTCGACGAGTCAGATTAATATGCAACGACGGAACGCGTTATACCAAAGACGTAGAAATCATCAAAAAATGTGCTTGTTCCAAAAAATGTCACTAAAGCGTTTTTCTTATTTCCCACTTGGGTGAAAATATGGTTAGAGGAAATTGTATTGTTTGTACGTAAGCGTGTACTAAAATTGTAGATGGAGTATTCATATGTGTAATGTGTACCATCTCTCCGCAGTCGAATGCTATAGGTTGTTGCTAATCATCAACTAAGAATTTTTGGTGTTGTGGAAGGCTGTAAAATCTTCTCCAGATTCTTAGAACGCTCAGGTGTGAGGGTACGAAGGAAGACTTTAATTATTCTAAAATTTATTAAAAATATTCCTTAAGTTTGTTCAAAGCTTCGTTGTAATCATACGAAATTCAATTCCGCCAATTGAATCAACCTGCCATTAGGCATGGATAGTTTAGTATAATGTTCAAGTATTTGAATATACATAAACAAATATAATTTACTATTCAAATTTACTTTACAGCGTTTGACATGATCGATCACAAAATAGCTGAGTGAGCCATCAATATTTGTGTAATTCTAGAATTTGCTAAAATTTACTGTTCTCATCATGTCACATTTTTGTGACGTAAATTAAAGAATGTTATACAAATTTAAGCGATTAGAGTTGGACTTTATCCCACCAGAATACAGAATTTGTACAAATTGGGTACTTTGTTGGACCTACACTATTCATTCGCTCATATTGTTAAGAAGTTACATTTTAATCCCTGTACAATTATTTATATTACTTGCTAATCTAATCAAATTATCAAAACTTCGGCTGTAGCATTGTTATATGTTAAGTTTCAGTTTATTTTTAGCAAGTTATGATTCATAATTTTATGAGCAATTAGGTTAAGAAAGTTTTCTACACAGCAAAGCTTAATTGCGTTAGCTTATACAAAATATTTCACCTGCTTATTTTTTCGAATTTGAATGTTTGACTCGCATGTCTGAATTTTATATTCGTGGTGGAAGCTATATTGTATTCCTGGTAATCTTTTCTCAAGAACTAATAATACGAGTTGTTGCATGCTGCAGCTCCATTTTTCTAGTTTATAGAGCCGCCAAACTAAGAAAGTATAATTAATGGACATTTATTGCTCGATCTTTTGTATTATGATAATTTCGTTCATGGGCGGATTAGCTGACATTTGAAATCAATTTAACTGTATGTGTAAGTTTCCCTGTTAGAGCTAATGCTAACTGTTCATTTTTACTTATGATTCTACAATGTTAAGTTTTTTAATTAAGTCGACGAATGAAATACTCAGGGCAGCTATGAATATGTCTGGTTCAAAAATGTAGCATAGCCAAATGGCACAAATACTTCATCAACTTGAGTCCCTTTAACCTAATTATCGTAGGATCATTGCAAAACCCTTCTTCGGCTGTTGATTATAGAGTTACAGACTTACACATTATGTTTGGTTTTACTGGTTTTTTGCATGTGTAAGATAACATTTCGACAAGCTTGTGTTCACTAATCCGGTTCCATTAAGTCTATAATGCTTTAGTAAAATGATGAATACATATACGCGTGTTGTAAAGTATTTGTGATTGTCTATTTATTTATTCTCTACATTCGGCATCACTTTGAGCTAAATGATTTAAAATTCAACGGTTAAGGTTACTCAAGTTTTATGAGAATTATCACCTTATGCATTCTGAATTGAATCATTGTGCCTGGACAACCATATTTCCATACGTAGATTTCATTGGCACAGATCAACAAACAAATTTAACTTTTAACACTTCGAGACAGCTATCCAATTTACTGAGCATCATCATACATCATATAAATTTGGCTACAAAATTTGACCGCAATGGCGACAAAACCAAATGTGCGGCAGAGACATTTGAAGTATAAAGATGAAAAAATTCAAACTGAAAAACGCTTAAGCATCATCCGAAGTATTAATTTGAGCCCACCATTCTTTGGAACTCCAGAGAAAAAGCCACGATCTCGCTCAAGGATCTCGCGTATGTTAATAAATTAATTACTAATCTAGTAGAATAAAAATGTAGAAGTGGACAAACAAACCTTACGTATTCAATATTTTATTACTGTTGTTAAATTAGTTTGACCCGGCACCCAGGGAAATTCCCTATCGTATTATTCTTGGAGCTGGAATTCTTTGTTTGGTTGGAGCAGTGGTTCTTGCGATTGGATTGTTTCTGCGATTTCGCTTTCACATTTACGACGTGGTAAGCATAAACATTAAATAATAATGCTTACTGCAAACAAAGATAATTAAGGATATTTGAATATTTTTTCATTGTAGTATGATGACCGCATGTTTTCCTTACTTATATTGGGTGCACTTATGTTTATTCCTGGAGCATATCATGTCCACATTTCAGTGCATGCATATTTGGAGACTGATGGTTACAGCTTCGAAGACATTTCAAGATACGAATAAACACTTCCCCCATTCGACTACGTTTCATTCAATACCCATCGCCAATTTCAAGTAACATAAATAAAATTAAAAAAACTTAAGACCGCTAATGACAAGTTTCTTGATAGTCGAACGTGAAATAAATTCCAACGATTGTAATTAACTGAAATTTGAATACAATGTTTCATTGTTTTTTTTTTTGTAGTCCACCTGAAGAAAACTTTGACTAAGATTCGAAAGCATGAGAAAAATAAAAAAAACTTATTCTCTATAAAATTGTAGGCATTAATTCCAGTAAATTTAAAACTATTGCTGAAATTTGAGGTGAAATTGATATTTATTTATATACATTTCGGGTTTTCTTGTATAAATTTGATTGAATTATTGTCTCTCATTCCAACATACAATACAAAGATTGTCTCACAGTTACAACGAAACCAAACACTTCGATATGCTGAGCATTTCTTACTCAACCAAATTCTTATCTTAAAATTGCAATTAGTATTATCTATCCTACCAGAAACACTTCGAGTCTAAGTTCAACACAGTGCAGGTTGCCAGGATGTTAAGCATGCTTAGTGTATTTTCTAAGTACTAAAATAATTATTTTCCAAAAATTAATCAAAATATGGCCATCTCTCTCCCGTCCCGATTCCTTGCCCATCATGCGAAGAAAATGGAACTTAATGCCCTTTAGAAGAAATTCTTTAAAAATTTGATAATCTTCGGAATTAACGCTGAAGGTATCCCGAATTTAGTGGCTAAGGAATATTATAAGGATTATAAGAATCGAGTTATATTAAATTTACTGGAATTTAGTTCGTAATAGCATATTTCGGTGAGATAAACACAATAATGCGCAAGTGAAGCTAACCAATAAGCCAACTCACTAATAATATGAAAATGCTCTCAAAGAGGGTGGCATCTGCGTTCTTGTATTCTTTGATATATATTTGAGACGTCGGTGGTTTTTCAATTCGAACGTATTCGGTATCTTGTGTCGTTTCTCCTTTGTTTATTTTTCAGAAACGAAGAGAAAAAGTATTTCGCAAGTAGACAAAATTTAAACAAAGCTGCTATAAAAGAATTAAACATTATTCTTCCAGTATTTTACAACTGAATCAGCGAAATCTTTGGAAATTGGAGTTGTTCAGTAGTATCACAAAGAAATTGTCGAGATGGTTCAATTAAACTTTTCATTTAATTCTGCTGTCTACTGACAAGGGAGGGTCACCACTTGCGTCAAGCACTCAGACCCGACTCAACTCTATAGAGTCCCCAGACATAGAAAAAGTTGAAACTTGCCTGCAGAAATCATCTCTTTTTGAAATAAAATTTTTTGAAATTTTGGTCGAAATTTTTCCAATGGAGACAGGGAGACCCTTGGAGAATTAAATTTTCATGGGTTAAATGCCATGCTGATTTTTCCATTTTGCATTTCGACGTGTTTTTGTCGTCTACAGGTAAAGTATAGGAAAATATCAGAAATCACCAAATTTGATTAGCCCATCAAATTTGTATTATTTTTCTGCAAATTTTAGTATCTGGTTCGACCAATTTGGACAAAGTTGATTTTTCATCATTTCTGTGTTAAGGACCACAGATGCATGCTCGTGCATGAAAATGATGAAAAATCAACTTTATCCAAATTTTTCGAAAAGTCGACTCATTTTGGTCAAACCTATAGCCATTAATTTCCAACCAATATGTTCAATGTACTCAATTGTTTCAGTTTTTTGGAAATCGTTTGACTGTCAACTGAACGATAGATTTCTCCTAATTCATATACTTCCATCCAACCCTGCACTTCATACTTTACGTTTGACGCAGTTACAGAAATCAAATCAGTTTAATATGCAGTACGAAATTCATCAGGTTGTAGTAGTTGTTTTATTTGTTTTCTTCCTATAATGTATATTATTCGACTTAAAACAAAAAAATACGCATGAACATGTACTATGGAACGGAACTTATAATCTCGCCAAGACAGAAAAATGAATTCATCAGGTTGTAGTAGCTGTTTTATTTGTTTTCTTCCTATAATGTATATTATTCGACTTAAAACAAAAAAATACGCATGAACATGTACTATGGAACGGAACTTATAATCTCGCCAAGACAGAAAAATGATAGATCAATGAAGATGGTTCGACAAAATATGGACTCCTTTATTGGCCCGGATTCCAGAATTTAGTAAATATAAATTGCACCTATTAATTAGATGATGATGTCAAGTAATTCCATTAAGCTGAGAATCTGTTTGTTCGTTGATTCTACATAATTGCATCTAAAGTCATTTTTTATTCTAATTTGGATGAAATGTGCATTTAGGCAACTTGACGTCGGGCTAATGAATTCTCAGATTGAAATGAAGTGGGGTCCTACCTAATGCGCGGCCCAGAGTGCAAAATCGAATAAGGTGCTTATTGCCAACAGTACTTGTGGTATTAGCACTCTGGATATCTATTCGTTGAATTCTACCAACAACCCAGGCATTCACCGCCTTCCATCTTCCTATCTTAATGTCAAAATGATGGGAAGGAAGTTTGTGTCCCTTTTAAGACGGGAAATTATATTCTGCAAATGATGAAGGAAATGAGAAGAGCAGCTTGAGTTGGAAGAAAAGCAGGTGCGAGTGTAGTGTAAGTTTCTATGTGCACAGGGTGGATATGAAGGAAGAAGTAATAGGTGTGCTAATTGCACTTTGATAACAGATAAAGAGATGTGTAGCGTCTACTTGGATCTTGTATGTCGAGGAGTTTTGATGAGCATACAATAAAATATTATTCAAGAAAATAAAGTTTGACTTGGCGTAGTATGATAGAGAAGCCTGGAGTCGTAATGTCTCCGTTGATTTCAACCTTCATTTTCCCTAGCAGAATGCCTAATTGAATGCACATTAAGTGATGAGACTCATAAAAGAACATTAGAGTCATAAAGAGACGATTCATCACGAAGGACGCTATTCAGCTCTTTTATATGAGAACCTCATCTTGTGTCCATGAGTTCTTCCTTCCTGTCGGTTCGTGGTACACCTTCCTAATATAATGAATAAAATGTTCTTTCATGACAGAGTCAGTGACTGAGCTCCACAGCAATCCGATCCGTCATGTGCTTCATCATAATACTAACTACTTTATACATTCATCCTTCTGGCCAACGACACTTTGCTTAGTTTTGATTCTTTTGTTAAGTTCATTTGCCAGATTGACAAAAGCAAAAAGGAAGAAGGATCTTCTAATAGCTGCCATACCGTGACTTTGATCCCATCAGCCAGTCAGTGCCCATTGCCCCTTTTCTGTCCAACAACTCTAATTATCCCTTTTCAACCCGCTCTTTTATTCCGCCACGATTCATGTTTACCATCTCATTTAACCAATACCTCATCTCAATCTCATCACAAAGATTTTTATTCCATTACAATTCAACCTACTACAAAAACCAGATTTCCATACAGTACCTTCATTGCCTACTACTTCCATAATAGGTGCATTCCAAGACTAATAATATTTTTATATTTTGTTCTGGACGGAGAAGCTCGTAGTATTAAAGTCAAATTGGAAATTAGGAATCTACGCGTGGCAATACTTAAAAATCTAGTTTAGTCATGAGCTAAGCCCCTGATTTGAGTTTGACAACTCTAAGTAGACTAATTTGTGTTTGGAACGAGAGTTTCAATGCTTGGCCGCGTGTCACCGTTTTCAATTCATTTCAGAATTGCAAATCCTATGAGCTGAGCGGTTGGTTTTGTTAGATGGGGTAACTAAGTGTAGAAATGATAAAAATAGGATGTCGCAAATGATGGGGAACATTTGGACCAAGTGATGTTCATGTAAAGGAAAAGGGATTTGTTATGTGGAGAAAAGGACATGAGACTTTGAGGAAGAAAAAAAGGCTGTCCCGTATGTATGAGGTGAGTTGTAAAGCCTGGAAATAAACTGAGATCCGACGCAGAGAGTTGGTAAACTTTTTTCAGAGGGACTTTCAGAGAGTCAGCCCGAGATTTGAGTCCAGTCTAGAGACTCATGTTGATTCCAGGGTGAAGAAGAGTAGTTGGTGCCCAATGTGGAAAATACATTAGCATAGAAATTACATTGTGTCAGGGAGGTTTAAGCCAAGAGGGACTCTTTCTCCTATTGGAATGGGTTCAAGAGTGGACTCGGATGCAAAACCCGGAGGAAATGAACAGCTTTTCCTCAAACAAAGAGGGTGCAAAACGCCTCATCCTCAGCTTTCACTTCCAAACTCAAACTTGTGTCGGGCTGGACCGCCGCTGCCCTTCCCCGACACTCAAATGAGAGAAAAATTACCCTCATTGGAAAAACCTCAACTTCCGAGTCCGATCAAAACCTCATTAGTTTCCCCGTCCACACACAATTCAAAAACTTATATCCATCCTTCTCCCTCTCAAAAACTTGCAGCAACAAATCTCATGATGGACACATTGCTCCTGCCCATTTCCTTTTTGCAAAATTTCTTCTTCAAGATGACAGCAGAGCCCAATTCAAGGCTCAAAATACACAATGCTTCAAGTCCCAATGGATATGCCCAATCCCATGTTGAATTTCCTTCTACCGTATTTGATGAAATAGAAGTACAGTAATAATTCAAGTACACGTATTTCAATTTTCGTTTTAGCTCGCATTTGAAATAATACAAGTTTACTACGAAATTGAAGTACATGCACATAGTTTGCATTTTGGGTAAACTAAAAGGACTAAATATTGACACGGCAGTCGTTCCTGGAGGCTGCACAAAGTGAAAACAAGTTCCTGGCTTGTCGTGGAACAAACCCTTCAAAGTCGACATCCAAGAACTTTATACAAATTGGAGGTCAACTGGTGAAATGTTTTACACTAAAGAAAATAATTCAACAGGACTTTCATAATATTGATGAGAGCGATTTAGAAAGTGATGTTGAAATTCAGCAATTTGTAAATATTTTGATATTAAGTTCTTGAAAGATTGGCTTCGAAAGAAGTACACTACGAAATTGTAGTACATGTACATTTAGCTTGTCATTTTTTAACATTCGAAACAATAGAAGGACGTACTTCTATTCCGTCAAATACGGTATTTTGTTAGATTCCTAACTCTAGATTTCCTACCTCCAAAGGACAGAACAAAATTGATAGATTTGGATGGTCACAACGGCATTATAGTATTTGTGCTTGTAATTAAATAGACATGGAATAAGATTCCTCAAGTTGTAATTCCATTGGCTCAGCTCTTAATTGGAACTCTGGGCTGTCGCGGAGGATTAGAGTGTCAAAATTGGAGGACCAATTTGTGTCGCCAGTCACTGCAAGTCAATCTGGAATAGAGTGCAAGCAATATAAACAGATGTAAACATTCTAGAGGGCAATAGAGAGAGACCTGGTGGTGGGAATATTCTGACTCGTGAAAAATGATGGAAGTCCCTGAATCAGTGTGTCATGTTTGAAGGAATTGAGAAGATTCTACTGGTTGAATTTGAATCTTTGGTTTGGTCTTTTGAAGTAAGTTGCTTTGTGGTTGTAGGAGCACACACGGGTTGGTTAGAACGTGGTTTGGGTGCAGGACGCTTCATCTGGAGAAATCATGGAACGTCATCAATATTCCTGGAGCATATTCAATGCTCCAAACTCCTCCGTCCGTTTCTATTGTTTCGATTTGTGGATCAAATCCCACAACCGAATCCGTGTGGTGAGCATCTTCACCCTATTGGAATTTATGCGATGGGCTGTGGTGGGTTTCTCGCCAGCGCGGAGGAACCTCTTCGTCATTTCCATATTTTTCTCACATAAGGTCCATCGAAATGGAGGCTGTTGGATTTATTTACGGGTCGGACCTGAGTCCACTCACATTGGATTCAATGGGACTCCTACTAGAGAGTGAAAGAGTTGGCTAGTGTGAGAGGTCGACGTCGCTTGGTTAGTTTCTATGGGTGTACAGAGGACAAGACAGTCGAAATCATTTTTTTTTCAACCAAATGTCCTCTGGGATATGAGTTGAGTCTGATTCCAAACTAAGGCTCGTGGTCTTCTAACCAAAGCCCTCCATGATCAATGGCTTGCCCCATTTGGTTACTTTCCTATATCTGATCCTGACTAGAATTTGCAACCATAAAACTGGTATTATTCAACAACTGTGACCACCAGAAATACAACCTCCTCGGGTTCCTCAAGTGCATATAAAGGGCACATTTTCACGCAATCCTCGCTAACACTCTTCGCCTTCATTTCTATTCTATATGCCCTGTCATCCGACTCTTCTTTTAATGCAATCCTTTCCACAACAAAGTCCTTCCAAGGAATTGATTCCCTTTGTCTTGGTCCTACATGTCTACAATATCCAAAATTCATTCTGCACTCCAACTGGAAGATGAGGAGTGACGTTCAAAGTCACTCCTCAACCTTCTCTCCATTTGTCTCAACACTTTCAAAAGTTCATCAAAGAAGAAAGCAGAGAAGAGTTAGACCTAGTTTTGGCACACCAGCAGTTGATCTCATTCTCAAACTCCTTTTCTATTGGATTACATACACAGTCTCCCATTTATTTGGTAAAAGTTCAATACTCGTGATTCTTCCATCAGTGCAATGAGTGTATGAAATCAAGGGGTATCTCTCTCCCTGTCTTTTTTTCTCCATTAATCTCTAGTTGGCAATCTCATCTTGAAAAACTTGTCCAAGAGAATTCATTCTCCTTGTACTTCACACCATGATCATCAGTCTCGAAAGTGGAGAATTATTGATTCTTCCAAAAAACAACACATTATCATCCTCCATGCATACTACACGGATGAAAGAGAATACTTTCATCCAAGATATCCACATTAGAGACTCCATTTAGCATTTATTCACACTCTGTTGCTAATCCCTCTACTCTACTTATATCCCCATTCCATCATCTTTAACTTTCTTCTCTCCAATCTCAACTTTCAACTTTCTCTCACGATATACTAATGGTTTCTTTCTCTCTCAGTCAAAGTGCATTACAGTCTGATTTTTAATATTGTTCGCTAATATCACCCCCAGATATAAGGTTTCTCTTATAAAGAATTTTTTGTAGGAAATCTTATCACAGAAGTTGGGGCGAGGGATTTTTTTAAGTTTGGTTGGATTAACTTTGCCAAAGTTGAATTACAGGCTGAGTGGAGCCGCCAGACATGAGAAAAAATGCCAAAGGATATACTAAAGTGCATGCTGGCTTGATTCGACCAAATCAGAATTGTTCGAATTAGAAGCATAAATTATCCAAAAAACTTGAGCACTTTCGTTCACATTTTTCTAATTACTAGCTCACCCAAGAGACTTGGTTGATTAGAAGAAAGCTCCGTTAATGATCCTCAGGCCTAAAGATATTAAAAAAATTCTTGGTCTATAGTTCCATTAAAGGAAGATTCAGTTCCTAGAGTTTCATGTCGTCTGGCTTGACTCTCAGTTCCGACTAATTATGAAGTAGTTTCCTCAACATGTTCAACCTTCCCTTTAATCTTAGCCAATGCTTTCACTATAGTGGCAAAGATTTTGTCAAGACTTTGTTAAATGCCTCCTTGGTTCTACATTCTCTCAGTTTGTGCACTTATAGCTAAAACCTGTTTTGAATTTTGGGCTCTGTTTGGGGTTGAAGTAGTTGAAGTTGGGACAGCATATATTCAATTCTCTAGTGTTGTGACTCGTGTTTTTCAGCTTCAGCCTTGTCCTCATCTCTATAATTACCCTAGCCTAAAGATTTCTTGCTCTGCTCTTCCCCTTCTTCTCTCCGCAAAATTACGTGATGCTCCCTCCTTGAATTCTCTCATAAATTCTCTCATGAAGTTCGAGTCTCATTTAGTGAATTAGGAATGAGGAACAATCAACTCGAGTCATTATAAATACATTGGAGCATATTCCTACTATCCCAACTTTCATTTCCAGCTAATATCTACATATTCCTCTATTAATGAAGAACCACATAGAAATAAATGAGCCTTAATGCCGAAAATAGTATATTTCGGGAACTATGAATGACCTTGGATTCATCAAACCTGGAACGATTTTTTAATTATTTATATATATATTTTAGCACATCTTTCAAATTGGTGTAGCAGTCCTATTTTTATAAATTAAATTTTAATGAAATGATTCATGGAATTGTGAAGCAGAGCATAACTTCGTTAGAATGCTTCTTTATTGAATGCTAAAAATAAATGGGAAGATGAAGGAACATTTGTGTCGTTTTTTTAATTTGAAACGAAGTTTGAAGCACTGTGATGCAATGTGTGTAAGATTGAAACATAGTTTGGGGGAGGAAAAGCGTTAATAAAGGATTTTTTAAATAAAATGAGAAGTAGTAGATCATGTCTGAATGCCGAATTGAATTAAGACAAAAGGAAGGGTGAATTTTTATTTGTTTGAAATTGAAGGGCGGGATAGTCGTGAAAATATGCAAAGGCTGTGGGCGAGGGGAGCTCATTTTTCATTCTTTCTTAATACGAGTCTAGGCTGACGAGGACGAGTGTGCAAATGAAAAAATGAGCTCCAATATGTCACATTATAGATGAGATTCCAAACGGTAAAAATTATTTTTCAAATGGGAGCAAATTAGAAAAAATTATAGAGAAACTTTCTTGGGGCAGAAATATGACTCGCTTTTCTTTCCCATGTGTTGTCCTCCGTCTGCCAAGGCTTGGTGGTGCGTCGTAAAAAATCCCAGGAACCAACTCATGTCGTCCCTTCTCAGATTAAAAACTTTTCAGATGAGTGAAAGAGTGCAAATTTCTTTGCTGCACCACATTGCTCTCCCAAATCTCCGTTTCCTCTTAAGTCAAATCATGTACTAACAGTTCCCGTCAGTCTGTCTTTTATACATATTCACTTTCCCCTCGATATATCAGTTAGTATTTAACTTTGTATATTTTATCATTTTCCTATGCCCTTTTCCTAGTAATCTTAACCCTTGCTATTTATGAGTAAAAGTATTACATCCGGCTATTTAGGACCTCATTGAACAAGATGGATTCGGAGGAGAGTTTTGGATTGAAAGTTGTAGTTGTGGATGCGAAGTTGGAGAAAGTCAGAGATAGGTTGTTTGTGTGTAAGATTGGAAGTGGTAGAGTCGTTGATAAGAGAAAAGGAAAGGAGAATGCACTGAAATGATGGACTGAGAAGGTCTCAGGAATGGAGAAAGTTTAGGCAATCCACAAAGAAATAGGATGTAAGGCGACTTTTATGTCGGCAACAAATCACATCTTGAAATGGAAAATGGAATTATATAATTTGGCCTTTTATGTAGGGAAGAGTAGGAGTTGGAGAGTATCATTTGGAGTATCATATCCTATCATTTTGGTGTGGAAGAGCAAAGGAATAGGGATCATCATGATAGAACTCTTTCCTTTCTTTCCCACTCTCAAGACCAAATGCAAACACTCACATAGCATCATCATCCAACTTCTTCCATTTCCTTCTTCTACCCCTCCCATTCCCATCTTCCCATTATATCAAACTATGGAGGAAATAGACAAGGGCGGACTCAAACACACCAATTCACTCGTCTCCACTCCAACAGTATCCACTCAAACCAACCAAATGAAATTCGATGAGATCAATGAGATGTCATCCGCCAGTCATCTACCCTGCCTACCGGGGAATCATCAGAAATTCAAAATGACTCTTGAACACGATCTCATCTTCACTGCAAAAAAAGACTTTTCCATACATTTGTTCCCACAAGGACTCCATGACGTTTGGTTCTTTACTCATTCATGGAATTATAAGTGAAGTGCTTATTGATCTCATATCTCCAAGGAAAACTTTATCTTGAATCCGATTCTTTCTCAACATAAAAATGGAATCTCACCAATTCTTCTTATTATGCACTCAAAAGTCCCAGTCCGCATTCATTATTATTACAGATTCACGACATTTGTCTTGTTCACCTAGTTCTAATCCAGCAAAAAATCTTAGCTACAAGTTCCACAGATCAGATGTCATCCAATGTTCCAGTTTTCTCACATTAGATATGACAGAGAATTCCATTAAATTCTATAACGATATAAAAGCAGAACATAATTGATTAATTAAATTTGACAATATTATGATTTGCCCATGCCCACTTGACTACCAAACTATAAGTATGAATGTATTTCAGTTCCAAATGGGTAATAAATTGTGTGACAATTTGAATGATCCATTAATGTATAGTTAGTCAATAGCGAAGGCTACCTGCTCGTCTCACATTTTAAAAGAGTGAAACAAATCAAGATGTGTGAATAAATATATTTTAGATGTGTCAGGGTGAAAACGTTGATTGTTACGAATGGTTAGGAGGACTTTGTATGGGTCGAACACAAGTGTCTGGGTCCGGGAAAAGTGATGAAGTGGTGAAATAGAGAGATAAGCTATGGGACCGCGACGCTCGTTCTTCCACGACGTGAACTCTTGTCCCAATGAAGACTAATGGTCTATGTAGGTAAATGTCCACTGGACCAGGGAGGGAATGAACCAGTTGCTCCCATTAAATATCATTGTGACTCCCTGGGTCCAAACTCAGGTTTGGAACTGTCAACATTAAACTTGTTCTATATCTGAGCATGAGTAGATTATCATACTTTCTACTAGGTTTCCTCTAGCACAAATCAGAATTTGGCTCTTCTAACTTTATCAATCAAATATTAATTCATTTTATTCTCCAAATCAAATCAACGATGATGAGCATAGTTCCCCCTGAAAACTTTTCGAAGGGAGATTTAACTGAATTTGTTTATGAATCTAATCTATTAATGGATATAATATTTTGATTCTCATGACAAGCTCATTAACCAGATTGCATGACCCCATCCGATGACTTGATTCTCTAAAATTAAATTACAAAGTAATGTAGAAATGGTTCAAGTGATATTCCTGAATGAAAGTACACATGTGTGCATTATTCTTATATTTCAATAATAGTTTAAAGTCTCTTCGTTAAACTGAGACACATAATCGCAATTGTGTAAAAAGAAGTTGTGCTTGGATTCATACATTGCTAAAATGTTAATCATCGCAGATGACAAAGCGAATATTTTAAGTCTTGGATTGAACTTCAAACATTGATTAATTTTCAATTACCTTTAGTGCTTCATGAAGGGGTTCTGATAGATAAAGCGTTTAAATTAAACGAGAGCTTAATAGTGAAACTATCAGGACTGAGTTTCTGAAGCGTGACCTTGCACTCGACCTTATTAGTTCCCTTCACAGGCACCCGCTGACAGAGAATCGGGACTTTGGCGAGAGGTAATAATAAAATACACTCGGAGAGAGTTCATGAGATTTTTTGGCCATCGTTCCCCGGGAATAGAGGACAACAATGGAGGACTGTATAAAAGTCAACCAAAACCATGAGTGTGAGGGGATCTGATGAAGTGAATGGATATAAAAACATGTGAGAACCGTGAATTTTATACAGAGGTTGAAATCATGGTTCCGAAGGATGGCACTGAAAAGGTGATTCGTGTCTGGCCATTCGGCTCTGAGTAAAAGGCATCATTTTTCAAAGGGTCTCCTGGACACGGACACTGGGTGCATTTGAACAGAACTAAATGAGATCTCGTGAAAAGGAAATTGAGGAAATGGCCATCAATTCCTTTTTGATAATAGACTCTTTTACGTCTTCCACTCCCTGCATTTCAGTCCAAAGTCCAGTCCATAATACATTTCACTCGTCTTTGTCTCCTTTCCTTGGATCACTTCATAAAAATTCTCACATGCGTGGGTTCCAGGTTCTCATTCAACGTCGCATAGTCAAAATGTAAAGGAACTCTTACAAATATTATTTCATTTTTAGTCAACATATATAAAATATGTAACAGGACTATGAGTGAAGACATGATTGAGAATGAAATGAAATGAAATTGATAGATATTGTGTAGAGGGGTGTGGATGAAAGAGTTGTTGAGGAAATTTGGGGCGACATGAAGTTTGAATGTTTATGGCTTAGTGTTGGGAGTAGTGTTCGTGATGAGAAGGTTTGAAGATGAGTCTTGGCTTGGCTTTCCTCTGTTTCTACTCAAATTCAAGGAAGGAAGATCCTAGCTGTATAAGGATTGGATTGGATGTGGGTTGGTTGGAATACATAGTAGAGAAGGTAAGTGATGGAATAGGGATTGTAGTGAATCAATGATAAAATTAAGTACAAAGCTTTTATAAATAAATGGTGGTACGATCAGGAGACACAGGATGAGAGAGAAAGAGCTCGTTTTCATCAGCCCTGAACAATCCAAATGTTCTCTAGGGGTTGTAATCCAATTTGGCTTTTCAATTCAATCAGAGTATAAAGGGAAGCGGAGATGGCATTTAGGAAGAGCTTTTCCTTCATCCCAAAATGTTGCAAAACCTAATGCCAAGAGAATGCAACGAAAGAACCTTTGCCTTGACTTCCATCTCTTTCATGTAGAATTGTACAAGTGGATCCGCATCCAAACTCTTATTTGTTCTCCATATTAATTTCAACGACACCCCATCATTCCATAAACTAGCATCATCGAAAGTCCTAATAGAGATTAATGGATGAATCCTCGCTTCACTCACAGTGTACACAGAGAAAATCCGCCTTTACACATTGCATTACCTATCCGGATTTTATTCCCGTTATTTCTCACCCCTTACTTACTTAGTAGTACCCGTTCAACCCAATTCAACTAATAGTTTCCTAACACTTGACTCGATCCGCTCACTTGGATTTTGAATCCCACCATAGCACCCTCCTAATGTTTGACTTTCTAGTGTTCAACCACGAAGAATGACTGGAGAGCACAGCAGGCAGGCAGGCGTTGGGCAAAGGAGACAAACATGAACCAGACGACACACTCTCATACTCACACAATTAATTTACACAACTTTCCTTCGCTTCATTTACTAATTAAGACCCCATGTGAGGATGAAGTAAGGAATGGAATTATCCTTAAACATCCATTTATACAATTCTAAATCTTTACCCACAAAACTTATATCATATCTATACATGTGTGTCGTAAATCCAAAACATTATATGAAGCTATATGCGTTTCTTACTTGGTCGCATGCAGCAGATTGTTGGGTTTTAGTTTATAGTCAAGAAAGCTCTAAATTGTACCACTACATAATTACTAAGATATTGCAAGTAGAATTACCAAAATGTTAGAAGAATGTCAAAGGTCGCTTTGTGTGTTTTATCAGCTGTTAAACAGATCTTAGGGCTAATTGGAAAACCTAACCTATGAAAGCAGGGGAAGGTAGAAGAAGAGGCCTTTGGTAGATGGAACGGACATATATAAAAATCGGTTGTCCTCGGCCTCTGCTAATGTTCTCCCTAAGCAACAGCTACGGCTCTGTTATCAGTTAAAAAAACTCAAAGTATAAATATGAAAAGAATTGTAGCATTTCCGCTCTTAAAATACCTTTACTTGCGTAACTTCACTATCTGCGAAAGCCAATATTTTAATTCGATACTGAAATTAAATAAAAAAATAAATTCACATTATTTTAAAAATTAGAAATAATTGTGCATACGAAACTACCTTGTGCAATTTATTTTGCCATTTTTCAATAATCAAAGAATTAAAGCTCGGGTAATTAATTAATTTGACGAAACAGNAAAATAAATTCACATTATTTTAAAAATTAGAAATAATTGTGCATACGAAACTACCTTGTGCAATTTATTTTGCCATTTTTCAATAATCAAAGAATTAAAGCTCGGGTAATTAATTAATTTGACGAAACAGGTGCTCCTACTTAACGCCAACTACACAAGAATATTTGCATCCGCGTATAAGGAGAACCTCTAATGAAAATGCAAAGGCGAAGGAAATTTAATAAGTCGAGGCTAAAAAACGAGGATTAGTTTGCTTAGAATGATAATGCTTCAAGTTTAAAAATCCAGAAGAATAGGAGCCCTTGAGCCTTTGCTCGTTTGAAAGTGTTTTGGTGGAGTCATTACTTTCGCCTTAATGAGGAGGAAAGTTTTTAGATCAGAAATGAGGAGGAAGAAGAAAGTGGAAGGTGAAAGTTAATAGAGAGAATGAAGGGTGCGCATAATCGAGGCAGACTATTTGAAGAAGAGTTAGGTGGAAGTTGCTCACGGGTTTGGGAAAATCAATTTCCCGAAAAGTCGTAGTGTTTCGGGGACCCGGGCTGGTTCATAGAAACTCTTCGTCCGTCCCAATGAATTGTGAGAACTCCGCCTGGCCCTAATGTGTGGGCCAATAGTTGAGCGAGTAAGGAATTGAGCTGAGTCTCAAAGACAAGACCCGGGATCAACCCATTGGATCATGCATGGCCTTAAACAGAGTTCCGCACTCTACCCCATTCCTTTATTTTCGGTATTCAACAACTTGTGCTTGTTCCCTACTACCGGGAAACCCTCATGAATTCGGAGTTATAAACTTACGGAACTCTGGGTTGGAGTTGAAAAGTACCCTGAGGATAGTCGTAGGTAAGGTTTGAGTAAAACTCAACTTTCCTACTCTGAAGTTCAATTGCTTTCTAATGCTGAGCCAACATACCTTCTCCCACAAAGAACCAGAGTCAGAGCCACCCGAAAGGCTCCCTTATGAATTGTCACCTCTGCACCCTGCCTCACTCTGAATGCCACTTACAAACATCAAAGACTCACTCACAAGTTCGTCTATTCCTCATCTGACTTCCTTCCAGATTACCGGTTCGGGGCAAGAGGAGAGAAACCAAGTTGAATCCTCACGTAGACGTCTGGTCCCAAACGTCCAATGCTATAATCCCATTTCATCCAATCTCGTAAATCGTTCAGAAGTATTTAATCATTGCTCAGAGATAAAGATAGGCATTCCTGGTGGACGAACCAAGTGTGGAATGGGTCTTTTTGTGTGAGTGCAATTAAGCCAATCTGTTCAAGAGAAAACGAGTGTTGTTTCTTCGGAATGTGATTTGTGTCTTCATGTCCATGTGGGAATTGTCCTCCCTTTGACAAGGTTTTCCTTGACACTTGACATGTGTTTGTGAGAAACATTTGTTTTACCGGCAAAGAGCCATTTGGATTTATTCATTTGTCACGACGGCCTCTTTACGTGAAAATTCGACGCTTAACTCGACGGACGATTCGAACCCGCCGTCACTGAGTGATATTGAATCATCATCACCTGTTTCCGTGAATAGCAGTTCACCCTCGGTATGAAAACTTTGAACACTTAAAATAATTTATTCAACTATTTAGTTCATGTTACAACTTTCACCTGCTGAACCATCAAATTCTCTGATTTCTACAACGTATGACTAGATTAGACAAGCAGTACTAGAAATTTTTCACCTTGATTCATTAGGAGTTAAATCCCTAAACCCTTATTATGTAATTTTTAGACCTGGATATTAGAGATATATTGGAAATTTTATTTTGAGCACTAATTAATTAAAATTTCTAATCAGAGACTATTGAGATTAGTGTTTAATTAGAAAAGTGATGTTTCGTGGGTTATAGGATAAAAAGAAAGGGAACGAACGAGGCGAGTATATTAATTGAAATGAAAGTAGTAAAGGTAAATTTGAAGACAAGGAATGGAAAACTTTTTTCTCTACTCTATATTATCCACAACTTTAACTTTTTGGGGGATTTTATGGCTGTAGAAAGATGAAGGGTTGTTTTTTCTCATTTGTGAGTTGAGTGAAAGAAAGTTAATCCCACAGAATGAAAAGATTGAGTGAGAGATTTTTGTGCTTGCTGTTCTATACAGATTTTGTTCGCTCCGTTTCTTTTCTCCCTTATTATAACTTCTCCGTCCTACCTTCCAAGTCTTTCTCCAAGTTTTCCAAGACTTGGAATTAATCTCATAACTCAACTATTATTTCCCCAAACATTAATATGTTGTTTGGGGGCCAAGTTCATAACTCTTTCGGATTTTTTATTGACTGGAAAATGAAACTACACATAATTACCTTCTGCATACTCCCACAAATACATTTCCTGCACTTGCGTTGTGGCCTAGCTTACTTAATGAACCTAATTCTGTTACCATCCTGTCTTAAGTGCAAAACCATAATTCTGCACTAAAATAGAATATTCATCTGGACATTTAACATGTGTATGGATAGAAGATAAACTTTTCCACTTACAACACGGTCTTATAATATTTTTAATACAAAATCCATTTTGGTTTACAAATCAAAACTTAAAATTTAATTCGAGAACATTACTTATGCATGCACTCCAACTGTGGCTTTTATATAATTTCAAAAAATGTGATTTAAATGGGAAAGTTAAGTGAAATAATTTGATGCACAATAAAGAGAAGCATTAACTCCATTTCTTCGTCCTTTTAACTTTGTAATGAAAAAATTGACAAGATGCTTTATTGACAGATAAATTCCGGAGGAACAGTAGGAATGCTTGAGTTCCATTCTAATCCACCGGTTGCCACAGGTGGAGGATCGCCTGCATCTTCAATGCTCTCATTGCTCAACTTCAACAGCTTAGCGGCAGGTTTGTGTTAGTCAAAAACACGTTACTCTTCAAACAAAAACAAATTGCAACAATAAGTAAAATAAAAAAATAATAGAACAATAATTATGTTCAATTCTCTCAAGTCTTTGCTACAAGATCATTGGAAAAATTAAAGACGAGGCTATTTTATGCATTTCCACAATTATTTTCACTAATAGATCATGCATCCTCAATGTACGCAGGTAATATGGATGGAGTAAGTCGAGGGGGAAACTCAGCAACTAGTCCTGATTTGGCAAAATTTGTGTTGGGCAGCCCGCCATTAGCAGCCCTTCATTCCATGACAGAAATGAAATCAGCCATGCTTCATCATTACAGTCACAACCCTAACAACTCAATTGGGTCTCAGGGACTCAAAAATAATTCCTTCCACAACCTCCCGCCTCATGTAATTTATTTTTCTCATTTCATTTGCTTCTTTTTTCCTTTGTTCTAAAAACAATTATGATTATAAATAAGGTGATATGAAATTAGAGGTTGGATTTTTGTAAATATTCCAGAGTGTACATTCACCCTTGACCTCGATCGCTTGCACGTCATCTTCAGGTAATCCCCATGGAATTGACCATATTTTGAGCAGACCTGTCCAATCCTTGGGTGCGGCTATGGTGGCCGCATCCGTGGTGGGGGCCAGTGCAGCAGCGGCTGGAGCTGCGGCCGGGCTAGCGAGACTTCCGCCTGGGATGGGAATGTCCATGAGTCAAATGGCAGCTGGATCAGCATGGATGGGTGCCATTGGAAAACAGCTGGAATTAGCTAGGCCGGGTCTCTACTGGCCTGGGCTCCAAGGCCTTGTTGGCAATCCAAACCTATGGAGGGATCGAGTCAATCATTCCGGTAAATATCAATTCTTTTCAATTTTTAATAAATAGGTAGGACTAGTAAATATTTAGATTAGTCATCTCTAGCGTAATTCGTTCAAGACGACATGTTGATCAGGTGAAAGGCTCTGGATAGGGTGGGCGGGATTGATACTTGCTGCTTAAGAGTTGACGTATTAATTAACTGAGAGCCATTTATTTGTGTCATTGTGTCTCCATGATTAATTCCGCCCTCCTCCTTCCGACTACACAGTTCCACTCAAAACCTATTCTGGCCAAGTAAGCTAATCAAATTGATACCCTCCGACCTATCATAGTCAACTGAATGCTCTCTAATGTGGTTCCTCCCCTTCACATCAAATGCCCTTCTTCCCATGTCCCCGTCAACCCTCAACAAAATAAAGTACATGAATGAAACTGAGACCGTTAAGCAGATTACCCGCCTCACAGATCTCAACGACATGAACCTTTTAGCGAGGATAGAATAATATTCAAAAATTTGCTCTAGGATTAGGTTAGCTACCAGTTGGCCTGGCCTTCCCAACCATGATTCCCAAGATGAAAACTATTTCTTCAGCTCCTTTTAATTTGAACGAGATTATAATGAAGAAAGTATGGTAATTAAGTAAATAATGTGAGGTTGAAATGAGGGTAATATCCCATACTTTCCTTCCTTCCCTGTTAACTCGGAGTCGAAAGAAAGGAAATCGGAGCGAGTCCAAGAACATTTTGTAGAGATAATTTAGGTCCACATAATAGTACTAAATTCAAGGCAATGCTACTACTTGTGGGTTGTTTCAAGAGTTGAAGAAAGCCGTAATGAAATGAGGTGGACCGATGAGAACGAACGTTGGGAAAGTAGTAGCAGTAACTACTGGTTGTGGGTAAAAGTAATGAGATAGTTTTGGCTTGTGGCCATCTGGTAAAACCAATGAAATGAAGGTAATATGCAATTCTCATGCAAAGATATGGTAGATAATAAAAAGCTCTTATGGGGATTCTGGGTCTCAACCATCAAACATATATATCCGACTGGAAAAGGCAAATATTCGCGTTTAGAAATGAGGCGAGAGATTAGAATTCATGTGATGATAATATACCCTAAGTCTCAACCCTTGGCAAATTTAATACAAGTGTCCATTTGGATCTTAATTAAAGGGAAACATGAGATGACTCTGCCTGCCTGTCCTATGCTTCGCTGACTTCACTTGACTTACAATTCCTAATAAAATATTTGTTCATTGATTTCGCTCCACTCCCTCCCCAATTACTTATAATCTAAGCAAAGACTTTTCCCATTCAACATGGATCAATTCCATTTTCTACGTACTTTTCCCGTCCATCGGTCAACAACAGTTAGCGTCAGTCAGTCAGTCAGTTGGTCCGTAAGCCCGCCCGTTCAACCAATCCATTGTTGACTCAGTCAATCTCCCTTCCCTAATAAAATCTCATTAATTGCTTCAAACATTCAGTTGGGCCAAACGGGCTCCCAACATTGTTATAATACAATATGCAATATTTGTCATGTCGTGAGAAAATGTGTGATAGGTAGGTAATTGTGTTCCAAATCAAATAGAATTATCTTTCCTATATGCAGGTAGGATCAATCAATAAAATTGGGAATATCAAATCCAGTCATGTCAAATTAGTTTGTCAATGCGTAGGCGTAGGCGTTCCGCGAACAAAGCAAACGTATGCTCTGGGTTAAATTATTGTCCACTACTTCTAGCTTTGGATTTAAATTTAAAATTAATCTATTTTTTACAGGAGGATCAAACTCTGATAAGGACGGCAAAAAGAAACACACCCGCCCAACCTTCAGTGGACAACAAATATTTGCATTAGAGAAGACCT
This sequence comes from Thalassaphorura encarpata, assembly GCA_009869925.1. NCBI lineage: Eukaryota > Metazoa > Arthropoda > Collembola > Poduromorpha > Onychiuridae > Thalassaphorura > Thalassaphorura encarpata. Next base: position 122,795 of record WJEZ01000003.1, read on the forward strand.
TTGAGCAAACAAAATATTTGGCGGGTCCAGAGAGAGCTAAATTAGCATATGCTTTAGGAATGACCGAGTCACAAGTCAAAGTAAGTGAAATTATTTTGTCAATTCATAATGTAGGGGTGCATGTTGGCTTTTGAACTGAAGCTAAAGAAATAAAATTTCATTCCTTCTGCGTTTGGTCCTTCCTACCGTCGTATGAAATTGGGATATTAGATAAAAGAAGTGCTCAAGAGTGTGACTGAGGAGTCTATGGCGCTGAGGGTATTAAAAAGAGTAATGTCGTTTCAGTGGTAGTTGTTGGACAAACTGGGTAGGGCAAAAGATGTATCTGCTCTCATCGTATAATCCGTGAACCACAAAACAAGAGCAAGTTAATTACCCGTGAGTCCTCTCACTCTGCCGACAGGATAAAATTTATGTGAAAAGTTGTAGACTCCATGGAAGATAAGATAGTTGAAGCTCAGTTTACAATGGAGAGGAACGCCAATGGAATGGGAAATAGATTTCCTACCCCTGCCTGGGCTTTAGCTCCTCCACTTGTACTGAATACAAACACCCGCCCCGAATCAGTCCAGATGATCATGGTTCTTCTTCAAGGTTTTTCACACTCAAGCCCAAGTGGTCGCCGCCCAGGATATTCGATGCTGTAGGTCAGGTCCATGACATGTTTTGTTTTGAGTCTAAATATGGAGTCATGGGGGCACTTGACAAGACCCGACCGACCAAGTTCTTAACATACACACATAAAGTCAATAAGTCGTGTGATCCGATTAGCCAAGTCCGCCTCGGTTCAGGCTTAGGTTGTTGAGCTCTAAGCGGATAGTGAGTGATCAGTGATTTCTAAGCCATCATGCATAAAATATTTCAGAAAATGAAATACACCTATCAATATTTGAAGGCAGGAGGTAAAACCAAAGGAAAACTTGTCTTCCTTCCTCAGATAAATGAGCAACACCTGTGCTTTACCCGGTTCACTAGGATTATGTAGTTTATAGTCACCCTTTACCCTGTTTGTGTCGCTATGAAGAATCCAAGGCTTCAGTTGACTTCCCCATAGTCCTGATTCTGACATTGAGTAGACAAATTGGTGGTGAAAAGAAAGGATGCTGCTTTGTGTCCTCCACATCCAACCTAGGCCCGTATGTAAGGATATATGATTATTTTGGACATGAGCTGAGCGGAACAGTATGGTTGGGATGGGAAAATCTTGGCTGCCTGAAATGATGTGCGATGGTCCACGTTCACTAAAATTATCCTCTCTTTTCTTTGATCCGATTTCTTGACACTCGACTGTCATTCTTGTGCCTAGTAAAGAAGGAGTGAGTGAATCCTAACAGGGAGTAAATACAAGATATCGTCTTCGTCTTTTGAACCTAACATTGGGTACTACCTATGGAACAGTGGGTTTAAGCCTGAGTCAAAATGATTGTGAAGCTTCTTGTTCTTATGAATACGGGATTTTCTTCCCGATTCTTTGCTCACACCTGCTCACCGCCTCCTCATCTTGTCCCATAAAAATCCATTTCTTCTTTCTTTCTTGCAAGAACAAGGGATCCATGTCAACATCCTTCATAATTCTTAGCTCTAAGCGTATTGACAAATTTATACGCCTCGAAGAATATCTTTGTAGACCTGCTACATTAAAATTAGGTTGTCTTTTGAAAGTGTTTATTAGTTTAATATTAACTGATCAAGTTCAAAATATTTCACCCAATTACCCAATTAGGCTTATATGATTATGCAAAAGAGGGATTTATTTAATAAAAATGAAGGGATTTATAAATTGATTGAAGGTTGAAGAAAGGAAAAGGTTAGAAATTTTTTTTGTATGCCATGCTGGGGGGAATGAAAGGAAAGGGAGAGTGAGGAT